>PVIU01001886.1:0-191981 GCA_004026605.1 Ondatra zibethicus | reverse complement strand
ATCTTGCGGTACAATCGCTGCCCCTGGAAAAGCTCTGAGACTCTCAGGAAAGTGCAAAGCTTTCTGCCCTGAACACTCCCAACATTTCAGTGGTTCAGTTACCCCTTTTACAGTATTGTAATAAAAAACTCCATGATGCTTACATGTCTGCACTGATATTCACAAGTCCCACACATGTAGCTACCCTTCCAAGAGTAGTTCATGAAGCACAGTCATTTATACTCATTTTATTCCTTTAAAACACTAAAATTACGCATTATGAATTTGTGTATGCATATAATAAAAAACAATATATTAGAGACAGAAGTACAGCAAAGACGTATATAACACAGGACTTCTGTTAAAGGGCTTATGAACTAGAGGGCAATGACAGCCAAATAACAAGCAGTACAACTGTGGGTGATGCTGGCTTGGGCTGCCCAACAGCCATCTTTTCCTTTCTCTTCATTTTATTATTCAATTATCTTGGGTATTCCTGATCATACTCAGCTCTTTACAAGGGGGGAGGTGGAAGATAATTGTCTGCAGAGCTCAAGTCCTAACACGCTTGCAGATTAAGACATCGCTGGACATCCTTTTTCTTCTCTGCTATAGACATTGGCCTGTGGATGATGGAACAACAACCATAGTGTCACTGAGAAGAGCTTG
This sequence comes from Ondatra zibethicus, assembly GCA_004026605.1. Lineage (NCBI taxonomy): Eukaryota > Metazoa > Chordata > Mammalia > Rodentia > Cricetidae > Ondatra > Ondatra zibethicus. The sequence continues at coordinate 191,333 of PVIU01001886.1, read as the reverse complement.
TGGGGACTGGCAGTGACAGGCAAAAAGGAAGGAGCCCATGTCCTCAAGGGAGTGTAGTGACTTGGCCAGTCTCCATTTTCCATGAAATAAGTCCTGTAGAGTTTAATACCTCTGGGCTTTTCTCTACCTCCGGAATGGAAAACGCATTACTATTGCTACTTTAGAAAAGGTTTTGGGACCTAAAGAAGAGATACACAACTAGACGAACCACAGGCTTATCATGAGCTATAGGTACAAGCATGCCATTACTTGCATATGGTTGCATATGGCATAAACTTTTATATTTACTGACATATACATACATTTTTTTCTATCTTGAAGTAGTGTAGGAAGGAACTAGAGTTTGGGGGTCATTCACCTTCTGCCACTCCCTAGCAGCGACTCCTTAGCAAGGTTACTATTGTGGGGGCCTGAGCATCAGCAACTATAAAATGGTACTGAAATCTCTACTCTGTGCATTTTCATGCAGATTCAATGACATGATATAGAAAATCTCTCTTCATACATGTGTGTGAGAGACAGAGAGGGAAAGAGAGAGAGAGAACTTGGTACAGCTCTTGACACATTATATATGTTCAGCATGGGACATACATTAATATTGTACCTTTTGTACCTACAAACCCATTGTCAAGCTCCTACACGCTCCATACTAGACTCCTCTAGGCATCTGACTCGAATGGGGAAAAGATACCCCATTCTCATGGAGCTTAGAATTCAGTTAACAATACAAACAAAAGTATGATTATGCCCTGAGATGAAGTATGATATAAAGAAACGCAGTACCATGGAGGCATGGAAGCAGTGAACTCAAGTTTGACTGGGGTTATGGAAGGCTTCCCTCGGAAAACAGTTTCCGAGTTTGGGGGTGAGATTTTGGAGGGATGGGCACAATATGCTTTATAAAAGACTGAATGGGAAACAAAAGCATGTATTTTTTTGCTCCTGTACTGTAGACTTCAAAGGTCTGGGATTATGAAGTTAATCATGTGCTTGTTTATTCATATTCTTTGTGGTATGTTCATCATGGATACATATAAATATAGGAGACTGTATGAATGAAATTCTTTAAAATTTTTTTTTATTTTTATGTGTATGGACATTTTGTCTGCATGTATATCTGTATATGATTTGTCTGCAGGGCCCTTGGAAGCCAGAGGAGGACATTGGCTCTCCTGAAAGTAGAATTGCAAAAGGTTGTGAGTCACCATGCAAGCAATTGGAATAGAACTCTGGTCTTCTGGAAGAGCATCCACCTAGTGCTTTTAACCTCTGAGCAACCTCTCCAGCACCAATGAATGAATGAAGTCTTTAATTCCTGGGAAAAAATAAACTATATGAGTGTAACTGGAGATTTCTCCCCCACCTGCCAGTTCCTGAACAACCATTCTGAGGCTTAATATTAATTAAAAACTGGTCGATGGCTTGGGCTTCTTACTGGCTAGCTCTACATATAAATTAACCTATTTCTAATAATCTATGTATCATCACATGCCCCGTGGCTTAGCAGTAATGCTCTGGCATCTTATTTCTCCAGCGGCTGCAAGCATCTCTCTGACTCTACCTTCTTTCTCCTTGTATTCAGTTTGGCTTTCCTGCCTAGTTCTATTCTACCCTGCCATAGGCCAAAGCAGCTTTATTCCTCAACCAGTAAAAGCAATACATATTCGAAGCATACAGAAGTACCTCCCACATCATAAGACTTGAGTAGAAAGCTGTCTTGCCATGCATGAGGCTGTATATTCCATTCTCAACAACACTCACACAGCATGCACTCACATAACTGGGAAATGTTCACTAAAAGTGATGCAGGACAATTCTGTATTCTGTCAATTCTGTTTTAAATAAATGCTGATTGGCCAGTAGCCAGGCAGGAAGTAAAGGCGGGACAATCAAGAATGGCGCCCACGTAGACAACTGTATCTACATACTTTATGAGAGAGCTCGGGAAGTAATTCTAGACAGAAAAGAATAGAGTAAAGCATGGCTTCTTGGTAGCAGCAATTTCTTGAGTCTGCTCTACTTGCTAGAGGCAAGCACTCTCATTTAAGAGAGGCTTCCTCACTCAGCTTTAGCTGCAAAACCCTGCTGCTCTTTAAGAGGTCTTCCTACGAAACATTTAATGGTGTTGATGAAAAGCTGACCATATGCTTTTTGGTTTTCAGCCATAGCAGGAAAAAATCCATGCTGTTTTAAAATGCCAGCTTTCTGGGCCATCCTGCCAGGGCAAACTCTGACTCAGCCAGTAAGTCTGACTACAGAGCATTTGAGTGTGGTTTGTGAGCAGACTGCTGCAGCTTGCTTGCTGGCAGGGACCTTGAAACACCATAAAGTTGTGGCAATAAACATTATTTTATATGTAGAGCTAGCCGGTACCTCCAACATGAGGCTGGAATGGCAGAGCTAAGGAATGGGCTGGATCCAGCCATCAAAACTACGGCTTTAATCCTACCCATACTGCTTAGTAAATTAAAGACTCATGTAGTCAGAAAAAGAGAGAGATATACAGTAAAGATAGATTCAAAGGTGATAAAAACCTCTAAATGGTTTACTGTGGTTTAAAATTTTTATATTTACTTGGGAGAGTAATGAAAGAGGTTAAAGTCCTCAAAATAAAAAAAATAAGAGAGTAGTTGGGTGTGGTGGCACACACCTTTAATCCCAACACTTGGGAGACAGAGGCAGACAGACCTCTGCTAGTTCAAGGTGTGGTGGCACATGCCTTTATTCCCAACACTAGGGAGACAGAGGCAGACAGACCTCTGTGAGTTCAAGGTGTAGTGGCACATGCCTTTAATCCCAACACTTGGGAGGCAGAGGCAGAGAGACCTCTGTGAGTTCAAGGTATGGTGGTACATGCCTTTAATCCCAGCACTTGGGAGGCAGAGGCAGGTGGATCTCTGGGAGTTCAAAGACAGCCTGGTCTACAGAGGGAGTTCCAAGACAGCCAAAGATATACAGCGAACCTGTCTCAAAGAGTAAAAGTAAAAATAAAAGAAATACAGGTTAAAATAAAGTCACATCAAGATGGAAAACACACAGAGAATCTCGATACTGTATGTTATTATGCTCTCTTTGAATTGTTTGAATGCTGAGGAAGGAGCAACAGCTGCTAAAAGATATTTGTTTATAAGTGCTGCTAAATTAATCCAAAATAGGTATTTTAAAAATACCTTGACTTCAAACTTGAAGTCAAAGGGTATGCTACTTTGGAGAAGAGATTTTGATTTTGTTTCCACAGGAAACGAGAGGCTGTGGGATTCATTCTGAGTTAAGAAAAATCAGGTTTGATCAAGGAAGACCACCTGAGAAATCTCTGGTAGGAACAGATGGCCCAGATGTCTGAGTTTTACATCCAGAACAGATTCAAGACTGCTGCCTGAGATGATCAAGCCTCACAGGAAACTCCAGTCAGGACTTGATCATAATTCTAAATTTTCTTTAGGCCCCATAAGATTATCAGTGGCCCTATCCAGCAAGAAGTAGCCTGGAATACTACGCCCACATTCCCAAAAAATGGACTATGGATATTTTCCTTTGTTTAATAAAAAAAAAAGAGGGGGAAGTAGTGGGGACAATTATGTATTCTGTCAATTATGTTTTAAATAAATACTGATTGGCCAGTAGCCAGGCAGGAAGTATAGGTGGGACAATCAGACAGGAAGTAGAGGCAGGTCAATGAGAACAGGAGAATTCTGGGAAGAAGGAAGCTCTCTCCCCAGTCCTGTCCAGATACCAAAGAAGCAGGATGTGACCCGCCCCACTGAAAAAGGTACTGAGCCATGTGACTAACATAGATAAGAATAATGGGTTAATATAAGTTATAAGAGCTAATACGAAGCCTGAGCTAATGGGCCAATCAGTTTATAACTTATGTAGATCTTCTGTGTGATTCTTTGGGGCTAAACAGCTGTGGGAATTATGCAGGACAGAAACCCCAACAAAGCAGGCCCTCATGTTACATAAAAGGACTTAAATCATCCAAACATATAGTAACGTCTCAATGATTAGAAGCCCTTCCTGTGCCTACAAAAGTCACTGTCTTATCTGTTTCACACATCATCTTTGCTGCACACCAAAAGGCTTGAAGTAGAAGGAAACATATCCCGTTTATCTTTAAATAACCTGAAGTTCTTAGTGTAGTGTCTTGCTTAGAATAAATCTCCTAAAAATTCAGGAATTGGATGGCATTCTTAATTATGGATTCAATGAACAACATGTCAAAGAAAATTCTGTACCTCCCCTTGGTTACAACTGGTAGTGATAGCAAGCACCTGTAACTGTGACACTTGGGAGGTGGGGATAGGAGAATCAGAAGTCCTAAGTCATCCTCAGCTACATAGTGAGTTCTAGACCAGGCTGGGATACATGAATCCTTTATTTAAAATAATTATAACAATAAAATTAGTACCTTCAAACACTATTAGAATTAGGATGGTCATGTGACTTGTTTGGGCTAGGATAAGGGTCATTTGAGTTACTTCCAGAACAGTCTTCAAGAATAAGTGCACGATCTTTTCCTTTCTTTGTCTCAAGAAGTTTCTGCTCCTGTCAAATGCATAGGCCCTGGAAGAATATGAAGCAGACAACCAGTGACAAACCCTTGTCAACAAATGTCAAAAGCATGTGTACACTGGGAAAACAAAGTCTTAAATCTCACTCAGCTACTCTCTCAGAGAATACTGAATGTCAGCTTAGAAACATTTACGAAAAACATATCGAAAGGTATTGGAGAAATAAGACCGTGCAGAGAAGAGACTGCCATAGATCATTAAAGGAGAATATATCACCCATTAAAAGGGCACCGCTTTAATGTCCCCAATTCCAGAGACCACTCAATAGAAAGCAACCTGCCTCTAGGAGGCTGCCCTGCACACAGCATAGACACACTTCATTTTCCCTTTACAGTTGTTTGATTTTCAAGTTCCTTGGCCATCCCACCACAGGAGTGGAAGCTCTACAGGAGCCAAGCATCTGTTTAACTTGCACTCAAGCTAGTGCACAGCGTATATGTAACTGGGGAGCCTTTGATGAATAAGCATACACACAAAAACAATAGTATGCACTACTGAGCAATGTGTATATAAGACTGCCAAATTACCAAAGGCGCTCCAAAGTTAAAAGTACAGATTCGTGTGAATGTGTATCATGGAGGGTAGGTCAAAGGTCATTGTCAGGGGTCTTCTTCATTATCTCTCTGACAGGATCTCTTGCTGAGCCTGGAGCTTATGGATTTCTCTAGGCTGACTGGTTCATCGGCTCCATGAATGCATACACATACACACTGATACACACACACACACACACACACACACACACACACGAGCACATATGCCAGGGCTGGGATTACAGATGTGTGCCACCACTTAGTTTTCACATGGCTGCTAGGGACATGAAATATGAACTCAAGTTCCAAGCTTGTATTATTGACTGAGCCATCTTCCCAGCTCCAACCCTCTTCTCTCTCTCTCTCTGTCTCTCTGTCTCTCTCTCTCCCTCTCTTCCTCCCTTCCTTCTTTTCTTCCTTTATTTCTTTCTTTATGAGAGAAAAATAAAATCAAAATTTAGGATAGTATTCATAGTGAGGACCAATAAAGTGATTGTAATGTTTAACAAAGAACCTGGTCCAGGGACATACTCAGAACAGCTTGGTGAGCATCTGTAATAAGAGACCTGTGAGACATTAAGCTAAAATGATAGAGAAGGAATGAACAAGTATTTACTACAAATAGACATTCTACTGGGAATGTCAAGTAGTCAGATCAGAAGACCCGAGTGAGGTCCTTGATTATAGCTTTTCATGGGCGCCCTGTGTAGAACATCAGTCAGTATTACAAATGGAAAGCTGCTTCCATGTTTAATGTAGTCCCCTAGCCATGTAAGGAAAGCAAATATATCTGGGCCAGAGTGTAACAGAAGGAGTGCTGTCTTTTCACCTTTTACCATGTTTGATCTAGACACATATTGAAATACAGCTATAAGTAAATCTAGATTCTCAAGTCTATTAAAAGAAAGGAAAATGATGCCCGTGCACATTTAGACAAAGTCACTTGAACTTACAAGGCTGGCTCTATTTACTGGCAAAATAGGTGACTGCCTGCTTCATGAATTTCTTGAGAGGAGTAGATGGATTTAAAAGACGCATCTGCTGTCTGATGGATACACTATTTGTGTATTTCCTCTCAACAGTGTTTTACGCTCCTGTGTTTTATACACGGATCCACTGGACACTGCTTTTCCTTGCAAGTGAAAATGTTTGTGAATGGGCACTTTTATGAGGTTCCCACAAATCACTTTATGAATGCAAGCTCTTAGCCGCCTGTCAGCTAGCGCATCTGGAGTTTACGTGCGAGGGAAGAGCAGACCAGAAGTTTAAATAAAACTAATAATTGTTTAGAGCTTGGGCTTGAGAGTCTATTTGCAAGTATAGATGAGAGGGATTTGTGAGGGTATAAGGAGGAGAAGGGGACCCCGACTGACAGAGATGGGTTTACATAATCAGGGTTAGGCAGTTGCACACGAGACAGATGCTCAATAGCTTTTGGCACCAAAAGTATTGACCAGCTGGGATATCATTAATGCTTAACAATTTTATGCTTATGACCACATCTTGGCCAATTAGGTTGTCTTTGACCAGCAAAGGGTATAATATATTCTGCTGTAAATGCCACATGTGTAAATCTGTAGCTCATATTCTATTACATTGATATGTTGCATAATACACACTAACTATAAATGCGTTTGCTTCTTCAGAGCATCATGTTAGATGGTGATTTAAGAGGAATCAAATTAAAATGTAAAATTAATTTCTCTATAAACAGTAATTAGTCATTACTCGGGAAAATGTGGGGGGTGTGAGTGTGTGGGTACTAAAAGTAAAGGGATCTAAATCAAGTAATTTCTAAATAAATATTCAAAAAAACTACTATTATAAAGTAATCTGGCTGGTAAAAGTCAATGCTGTGTAATAGCTGGACACAAATAAATGCAGGCAGGAAAGAGACAGCTGCTAAGAGACAGTGACTGAATGACTTAAACAAGGGTTGCTTGTGACATCAGAAGCCCATGAAGTCATTTCAGAAATAGTCCTGAAAGACCAATAGCAGACATTTATGTGACACAGTATTTTCAAGAATTCTTCATACACTAAAATTTAATACACCATTCTGATCACATTCAGAACTTGAAATTGAAGGATCTGTGGAGTTCTGTTTGTCACACACGCTCTTCCACAGTAGTTAGAAGCCCAACTTGCCACAAGATTCAAGGGGATGTGAGCAGAAGAGGTCACCTATAAACCGTTTCCCTTCAAAATGACTTGCAATGTATTTGAGACTTAACTGAGATTCAAAGGGTGGCCCTTGACTCTAATACTGTTCATGCATTTTCCTCAAACTCTGGGAAATTGTTTGGTTCCTAGTGCCTGAGTCCCCTCCGTGTATAAGCTGCTAAGAGCAGAATCAGGGTTCCCTCTTTAAAGTCAGGTAACCCTCAGTAAAAGCTTCATGTGCGGAGTACAGAGAGAAAAGAAAAGATATGGGCCATCAAGCAAGTTGCTTCCCACATCTGCGGCAAGAACCATTCGATAGAACCAAAACGTTTCCTAAATCTCAAAGGCACTTTCAAAATATGCAAAATCCTTTTAGAAATCCCTCTAACTGAGAGCTACGTGTGTTATAGTGTGTGCCTGAAAACCCAACATCCAGGAAGTGGATCCAGAGTGTAAAGTCACCCCTAGCCATACAGCAAGTCTGAGGCTAGTCCCGACTACATAATTCCCGGTCTAAACACAAGTAAAAAACAGGGTGGGTGCTACTTCCCCTTTATGTAACCACTGAACATTTCCATATTGAGCAACCCTCACTTTTTCTGTTGGGGTTTTGCTGTCAGAGGTAATCATGGGACAGCTTTGGAAGCTGAAGGTCAAGGGATGATGGACTGCTGGGAACTGGCTGGTAGGGCGTGTCCCTCTCCGTGCTCTGCCTGAGCCATGCAGTGGCATTCTTCCACCTGCATCACCATCTTGACCACAGGGATTGAGCTAGTGCAGTTCAGCCTCAGGTGCACGGTGGTGAACTTGGCGGGCGAGCAGTGGGAGCAGAAGTTGGAGGGGAATGTCTCCGTTCCAGGAAAATGAATGGACCCGCATTTCCCAAAGCAAAGGTTGTTCGGCACAACAACTTTCTCACAGTCTTCGTGGACAATTGTCTGAAAGGCAAACAGATTAGGTCATCTCAAGGCATCTCATGACACAGAAGGATGATTTAGAATGATCTAAATTGGGAATGCACTTTGTGATATCCAAGAGAGGGAGTCCGTTAGGGACAAAGCCACCTCACCAAAGTTTTCTTTATCGTGTAACTCATCAGTTAGCCTCTAAAAAGCTTAAAGTTAATGTGAAAATAATTTTCACTACAAACACCATACTTTAAAGAATTTCCATCTAGTTGGATATAACCAATTAGAAACAAAAAGCCGTAATGGCAGCCTTCTTACTTAACCACCATGTCTCACCGTTCTGTAACCACCATGTCTCACCGTTCTGTTGTCCACAGTGCATTGTGTACAGCAGTTTTTCAGTAAATACTGGTCAGTTAATCATGGAATAGGCCAGAGACCATGAGTTCAGTTCTGTCTTGTTTTATTTGAGCTGTAAAGCATTCATATCTACAAAGCAGCAGAGTCATGATGTATATACCTATGTTACATCACCTTTGCTGCTTTCTCATAACTCCAGATACCCAGTTTTATGTGTCTTTCAAAATATGAGTCACACATCTTAATTTTAATTTAATTAGCAATAGAATTAAAAAGTAAGAATTTCAAAGGAAACTTGATTGCCCGAGTCTTAGGAGCAATTTTCTAATTGCACACGGACCAGCAAAGCAGATATTATTATTTGATGATTGACTTGTCATTGCTACACAGGCAATTGCCTTAGAAGACTGCCTAGTTAATTGGGCGGTGTTACTAGACTGTAAAATTTTAGTCTCTCCTGCACTGCTTCTGGTTCAGTGTCTTTTTGTTGCATTTTCTCTACTTTAATTTAGCATTTGGAATGTAGGCGTTGCCAGGATTGGAGAAAGCAGAATAGTAGAATGTTCCTTTGTCTTAAGAGTCCAGAACTGATCTTGATCACTACAAATTAGCCAGCACAAGTTAGGAAGTAAGATAAGGAAAGAGATGTCATTTCACATTAAGGTTATTTTTGGAAACCTATGAGAAACATAAATTACACTCTAAATTATGTTTTGCTATCACGATGCCAAAAAATGATAGTGAGAATCACAACCTAGAGTTTCTGCAGGAGCATTTTCAAAGTCAAATAATTTCAGCAACTATTAAAGAAAGCTGTCGTGGACCTGCTAAGTAGTAAGGTGTGAGCATCAGAAGTGAAGTAGGGACAGCCAGGGAGACAGCCAGGGTAGCCCACTTCACCTCCAGTTTGATTTGCTTGCTTTTCTACCTCTTCATGAATATGGATATAAGCTGTAAGGTAGTTCTGGCAATTGCTCTGAATTCTCAGGTACCTGAGAGCATAATCTTACTTTTCTATATGGATGATAACCAGTAAAAATATACACACTCAACAAACTCTATACCTTCAAAATGGTGACCACCAATACTGACCGTGCCACTTGAAGCACTTCCAGCATCCAAGACACGATGGAGACGTGAGAAGGAAGTGAGGGAAATGGAAATATAATCACATTTTGCCAAATTCACAATGAATACCCAAGGACCAAATGTGGAACAGGCAAGGCACGGGCTCTTGTCAGCCTCTTTCCATCTTGCCACTTGTCCTATCTGTCCCCAAGTCTTACAGACTCTGGCTGTTTCTTCCCCTACAGTGCATACCTGGTTGAAGGCTACTGTCCTGCAGGTCTCCCGATGGACTTCGTGGCTTTTGATGGGCAAGATGACCCCCTGCGAGGCCGGGCCCTTCCTGAACATGAAGCGATGCCAGAATTTCTTGGCTTCCTCCTGAAGAGGGGACCTCTCCACTTTCCTCTCATCTGCTGGCTGAGTGAGAGCCTGGATCCCCAATGAGATGTGATCATTTTCCATGTCCTTTGTGGAGTGAAATTCTGTCTCAGGTTTCTTCCAGAGTCTTCCAAGCCTGGACAGCATCTTCTCTCTCTGCCGCTGGCCTTCCCCAGCCAGACTGGCGCCTAGGAGGTGTGGTACTGCCACAAACAGATCTGGCTTGTCTTCTCCCTCCTCATGGTTGGCCATGTGGAGATCTCTGCGACCCCTTTCCAGGAGCACAAAGGAGAAAGAGCTCTGGCAGCCATCCACGCATCGGCCTGCCTTCCCCAGAGGCAAGAGCACAAGCAGCTGAAGTAAGAGGAGATACATGCTACCAGGGCCCAGAGACTGAGATTAGGTTCACAGATGGCCAGGCCCAAAGGAGAGGATCTCTCTGTAGAACTGCAGCCAGGACATCCCATATATGGTACCTGCTTGGTAGGATGGGGAGGCAGGTGGTCAGCAGGCAGGAAAAGCAAAGGCAAAGCAAACACATTAGTGCTTGCTTACATTATGCAGTGCTAATGGTGTCCTGCCTTTACTTGGTTCTGTATTTTTGAAGCCCCCCGGGGAAAGCCTGAGACCTAGGGGTTAATTAGCTGGTGGCTTAGCTGTTGTCTGAGACTTCTGAGTGGCTGTACTGGCAAAAACAACTTGCTCTTTGTCTGAATTCCTCATCATTGTCATTAGAAGGAAAAACAGAGCCAGCTAACATTTGCTTCGCATCTGCATTGAGCTGGGGTAGAACAGACGCGGCATGTGTTTGCTAGAGAAGCATCGCAGGCAAAACAAAACAAAAAGGACATGTTAAGCAAAAGCCCAGGCCTTCACAGGAGAGAGAGAGAGAGAGAAACTAAAGATGTCTGCCACAATAGTTAGGGGATGTCAGCTTTGTGGCACAGCAGCCTTCTTTGCCTTCTCTGTATTCTCATGTGGATAGAAGCCTTTGGTCACAGCTGAGTTAAGGGAATACATCTTCCTTATTCACACATGGAGACTCAGAATTCTAGAGTTAATCCTTTCACATTAAGAAACAAACACTGAGTGCCAAATTTCACAACTGGCCAGAGATCAGCAAACTCTTCCAGTTGTTTACAAATTTCTCCACAGGATCCCAAGGGACAGAAGCTGACAGCTCATCAATCAAGGACGATAATGTGTCCCTCAAGCCCCTTCATCATCGTTATTATTTTCTTTTCTTTAACTGAGCTAGGCTTGAGAATGTGGACTACAAATCCAGGCTTGATCAATGGGGGGGGGGGGTGGAGCTGGAGTGGGAGGTCCTTATCTGACTGAATCCACATCTGCTGTAATTCTAAGTAATTGGTGATCAGACTCAATAAAGATTGAGACAGACACAATTCTTTAGAGGCCAAGGGGTTAAGTGGCAAATGATAATTTGAAATTAGCCCGGGGTACAAGAAACGGATCAATACCTCGCAATTCGGCCCTACCCTCCCAAAATAGTGTCCCAACTGGGAAGCAACACCTTCGTTTACCTCTCTTGCCGCTTTCATTTAGTCACACATGCCTTTCTTTCACTAACAGAGGTGATCTGGAATGTACTCTCCCTTTGTTTAGCATGCAGCTTTCTTTCTACAAGTTCCCCACTGGGACGTCTTCCTAGGCATTTGTGTTCTTGATAGTCCTTGCTGAGTTCTACAAGGCAAGGCCTCCCGTAAGCCATTTGCAAACTGCACATAAATGGATTATCGTTTTACTAGAATTCTAAAAGATGTGGACTTGACTGTTCCAGACGCCAATGGTTTTTTCCCTGTTCACTGAAGGGTCGCTGCTCCGTACCACAAAAACATTAGTGTTCACCTTTTGTTTTAAATAATCTTTTAAAAACTTGCCTGATACTTGAATTCTTCAGCTCTTCTCAGTAGTCCAATGCAATGAGCTCTCCAGAGCAGCCATTTGGTCTTCTGGTAATACTTGTGGTGTGAAAACCAACTAGGATGTATCTCTTGGTTCCTTTTTAACTTCACTGTCCAGTGACTTAAATTCCACTGCCGTCCATCAGTCACAAAGGGTCTAGCGTGACCCAAAAGAAGCATTAATCCAGGGTTTCTACCTGGGGTCTCACCTTACCTGGCTCTGGAATTACTGGCTATTGGACACGGAACAATTTCTGTTGAGCAGACGTTTGTAGAAGACTTTGTGGACGAAAAGTAAAGATCGATACTAGAAAGTGACTAAGATGCTAAAGACTGGCTTCTACCTTACGCAGGTCAACTATGCAGAGCACAGGCTCTCTAATTTTAGTACCTCTGTGGTGCCAGGCACTCATTATTTAAATTTTCCTTTGGTCTTGGCTTCCCCTCTTCTGGGCCCAAATTTTGTAACTTATAGTTGCCGATTACAGATCACTCCTGGAGCATTTCCTTTGGCTCTTCTGTCCCTTCCTGCTGCTCAAGCCTGCAAGTACCCTGACTGACAAGAAGCCTCCTGTGGGAGAAGCACGGAATGAAAGGCCAGCGTGTGCGTCTCTTACAACTCAGAACAGGGAGGCTCGTCTTTCTCGGCGCTGTAGATTCTCATCCTTTCTATTTTCCTCAAAACATAGAAGAGAAGTAGTATCATAGGAGTATAAGATTTTTAGTGCAAAATAAGGCAGAATCCTTTTTAACATTTAGTTTAGCTTTTGTTATATATGTGTGTATGTGTGTGCATGTGTGTGTGTTTGAACGTGTCCTCAACATGTGGAGGTGAGGAAACCTATGGAAGTCCATTTTTTTTTCCTACCATGTTGGTCCTAGGATGAAATTTAGGTCATGAGGCTTATCTGCAAGTGCCTTTACCCAGTGAACTATCCTGCCAGCCCTTTTTTTTTCTAATTTTCCAAACAACAAGGACAAAGGTAGAGTAAGTGGTTTCCCGTCAAATCATTTTCTCAGTAATTTAGTTTAGTAAGTTATTTAAAATGTAAAACATTTCTAACATTGTTCCCTGGCCCATCTTACAGAAAGCACATATTCAGAAGCACCTCCTTCCCCGATTCTGTTCCGTGCCCTGGACTCATTCACTCATTCATACAATGTATATGTGAGTCCCAACACTGTAGAATCATAGGGACTAATGATAAGGACGTCCTTGTCCATGTGTATATGCATGCACTTTGTAGAGTTATTTAACTTAAAAAAAGTGTTATTTAGTCAGAATATAAGGAAACTTTAGGTAGACACCATTCTTATACTACTCAGGCTTCATCAACTATTCCCAAGTGCCAGGACACATCGGATTGCACTGTTTCTCTTAATTTTATTCAATAAGTATTCACTTAGCACAAAGAAACACAGTAGACATTGTACATCTTTTCTTTCTTTTAGAGTGGGTCAGGAGTAATCAGGTTCAATAATATTAAAAAGTCCCATGAGGAAGTGTAAGCCTCCCCACGGTTCCTTCTCACTCATAGGCCATCTGTCCTTGCCATGGTCAGCTGCTACCTGAGCTTGTAAATAGTTTGCTTTGGGCACTGTATGTCTCTAGACTTCACCAAGGACAATACCGCCTCTTGACTTGTCATTCTGAGTGGCCTCCGTGTCCACAGGAATGGATTGTGACCGTGTTATACTGATAACATGACATTGGCATCACATGGACGGCCACCCAACCCTGTTCTTGTACAGTTGCTCCAGCGTCATCTTGTATCACCATAGTACACAACTCTAACCAAATAATGTTTATGTGAACATTCATTTAGCATCTGTCCCTACTCCAGATTTTAGTCTGAAAAAGATCAAATAGATGGGTTCTTGCCACCATCTCAGGATGTAAGTCAGTTCCTTTCACAGTGTAAATGAACAGAAGTACTGGTTTAATGAATGAATGAGGTCATCAATTAACTTGTATCTACGAATCTTCTGGTCCTTGCTTCCTGTTATATCCAGCTTGAATTCCATGGTTCATAAATTTGGATTTCTGTACCGTTCTGTATTCCTTGTCCTTTACTCTGTAGACATGAAACTATTCACCTATCCTTGGCCCACGGCTACAGTACAACCGTACTGCTGCCAAGACAATGGGAAGATGGGACAAATTGGTTCTGTATAAAATATCTTTCTCTCAACTCTGCTCAGCACTCTTTTATTACTGTAGTCATCTCTTAATTTTCCATATAAACCTAAACTCCAATTATCTAACCCTCGAGTGCTCTGTCCTGCCCTCATTTTCAGCAACTGACTTTACCCCTTCTTATATGGAGAAAGACAGAAGTCACCAGATAAGAGTTTCTCACATGTGACCTCAAACCCTGCCAGCTTAGTGTGTCCTTCCCTGTCCCCTAGAATCACATCCTCTCCACAGACAGCAAGCTCTCTTAGTCACCTCCCTTAGCATTTCATAATGTGGGACGGCCTCGAACTCTTTCAAGATGTCTCCAGTGTTCTCATCTGTACTTACAACTCAGCGATGGGATTGTTTGTTCAAATCCAACTCTGTGTTCTTATCTGCTTGTAGATAAGAACTGAAGTCTGGCCTCTGTTTCTTTAAAACCCTCTCCTTCCTTTGAGGACCATCTCTGCCTTTCTGAACTTCAGCAACATTTAGGTCATTTTTTATGAAGTTGGTCCTCAATGGACTAAGGTCAAAAGGGAGCATCAGAAAGAGGGTGAAAAGCCATGAGTATCTCAAAGCTTTCATTACAAGAGCACCCTGCTGGCAGTCTTGAGGAAGGTGTTTTCTATCTAGTCTAGGCAGACCTCCAGCTCTGAGAGCTGAGACTGGAGGCATATGCCCTGACTTGGGGCTAGTTCCTTCTTTATTCAGTCGTTTAGTGACAGATAGAGCTGGATTTACTAAGATCTACGTGCATCTTCTTCACCACAGAGATGACTATTTAGGGTAAGGCCTACCATTCCTGGGGTCTGCGGGAGCCAAAGCACAGGCCTTTTATTGAGCACGTTTTCTGTTTCATTTCTTTTCCTGGCCCAAGCTCTATAGTTAGTTTTGTGATGTTTGTTTCAACCTCCCAAAAGTAACAGCAATGTGGATGGAAACTTCTGACAAGAGTCTGGCTGTCCTGTGCTTTCTGAGAGGGGTCTCTGTCCTAGAGGACTTATCCTTAATTCTCCATGCTTAGACTCTATTTTAAAATCAAATTTCCACTAAATCTGGAAGGATTCAGAATAAACCATTCTTTATTTCCCAAGCTGGCTGCATCTCAGAGTGGGTATCTGAACTTTGTCATACTGCTACGGTTCGTAGACAACTCTCAGGAGAAGGATTTTGATGCTCCTAAGAAAGGTAACTCAGGCAGGAGGACGAGGTGCCTGGCAGGTACCGCTGGGCAGCTTGTCAGTTGTTGTGCCCCAGTTGGAAGATGGAGGTGGTGTGTCACCAACAGACAGCGCAGGGGGCATCTGTCTGAAAACGGTTTCCCTCCTGGCTGCCTCGCCAGTTTCTGCTTATACAATGCAGGCAGCTTGGGGGAGCCATATTGTCCCTATAAGCTCATAACACATGGACAAATGATTAAAAACACATGGAAAACAGTTCCGCAGCTAAGCTGCAATTCAGATGGGACGGAAAATCAACTCGCAAAGCTTTCAGCTGACTCAGGGCCAAGTGTAGGACAGAATGCAGGAGGAGTTGCCAAAAGAAAGTTGCCTGTGTGTGTTGGGGGGGTGCAAATCATGGATCAGAAACATAAAACAATGATGCCTTGTATTGACAGCCCTTCTCCGAGGCTCCCCAAGAGCAGGCACCAGAATCAACTCTTTGAAAATATTAAAACCTTTATTTCATGAAAGGTTTTGGACAGATTTATATTTTCTACCCTCTATAAATAAAAGTTGGCTTTACTATCTTGGCAATACCTATGCAGAAACATAATCTTAAGTATCTGTAACATAAATATTAAAATATTACACATAATATTACCTCTAGGTGTGGGAATTAAGTAACAAGATGGTAGGAGACAAATTTAAAAAAAAAAACAACAATGATAATAAAATGGAAAAATAGAGCAACTTTCTGGCCAGGGTTTGCTTTATACTGCTTGCCTGAGCCTGGGCACAGGTTGACCATAAACTCAGGAAGGCTAAGACACATTTACACAAAGTTCAGCTTAACTTAATGCAAAACCCTAAGAAGGCTTATTGTATTTGGTCACTCAAATGACCTGGATTCTGCTAGGTAGGAATGCAATGGGCAAAGGTATTTACTGGAAGACTTCCCTGCTGCCCTTCCTGTTAATTAGCTTCTCCCCCAAATCCTTCCTCACTCCCACATAGGCCCAGTCACTACTCTTCCCATGTCTCGCCCCATTTAGATGATTATTGATTTGATGCAGGATCTATAAAAACATGCAACAAATGTATGGTTAAATGCTAAATGCCAAAGGAAACTTCAAACTGTGGCTCCAGAAGCCACGCTCAGGAAATAGCTAACACCCAAGTTCAGCCCATTAGCACAGCAAACACTCCTGTCAGGTGAGACATCTTCCCCTCATTTAGTTCTTATTAGAATGGGATTTATGCATCACAGTTCTTATCTAAAAGCAAAGCATCCTGGGATTTTCAAATAGGACTTTCTTAGTCATCTGGACGTCTCCTAAAAACAGTTCCACACTGAACACAAATGCCTTAACACATGGGAAAGTTATCACTTGTAATACAGAACCTTAAAACCCCCACTTCCTCCTCCTGGCTGCAGTTAGTCACTGGTGTGATTCTGAGAAGAATTATGCTAAGTGAAAGAGAAGGGCAAAAATAGGAGAGTGCAAATGTAGTCCCTTTATAGAAAACTCTAGAAGTTATAAGCCGATCTGTAGTGACAGAGAGTCCATCAGGTATTGCCTTGAGATGGAGAAAGCAAACTGGACATAGCAAGAGATTGGAAAGGAACATGAGGAAAGTTTTGAGAGACGTGGATAATTCACCATCTCAATTATAAGAAATGACATAAACATATTGTGCCAAATGATACACGTTAAGAGCAAGTTTATTATCTGCCAATTATATACAGTGTCAACTTAAAGAAGAAAGAACTGTAGGTGGTGGTGGTGACACATACCTGTAATCAGAGCACTTCAGAGGCTAGAGCAGGAGGATGGAGAGTTCAAGGTCACCCTTGGGTACACAACGAATTCTAGACAAGTTTGGGCTACATAAGACCTTTTCTTAAAACAAACACACACACACACACACAAGTCCCTCATAAATACAGACAAAAGTGTTTGAAAAAAACTCTTACCCATTCAAAGCCAAGAGCATATGCAAATGGATAATACATCTCAACCAAGACACCACTGAGACAGCAAAAGGACAAGCCAGGGATTGAAAGAAAACATTTTATTATTCAGAGTAAAACTCAAGCACAAGAATTTTTAATAGGGCAGATAACTGAACAGGTCTTTCGCGAAAGAAGACACATAGATAGCAAATACACACATGAAAATAGGACCATGACCACTAGTTACCAGGAAAACGCCAGTTCAGCCCATGGTGTGGGAGAAAGAGATCAGCACAGTAAGTGCTGATGAGCAAGCGGCGGGGATGGAACCCTTGGGTTCTTCTGGTGGGAATGGAAAGGGGAACAAACAGTGCATGATCCACCCTTGGGAGAAGAGAGCACCCATCCATTCAGAGACTAACACGTCAGTGTTCGTCGCAGTTTTGTTTGTCACAGCCCCAACTCTAAACAGCCTACACATTCACCATTGTGTGCACAAGTGAACAAGCCATGTGGGTGTCTCTACAAAAGAACAAAGCAAAAGAGCTTTTGACATAACAAAGATCAGAAAATTTCAAACTACCCATTGAGATACTTCAGTCGTAACATGATTTCTTTTGCTTGCTTATGCTTTTTTATTGAGCTTTCATAATTTGTGTTTCTATTTTGTTTAGATCGCTGCATTTACTCTACTAAGCTATGCATGATATTTCCCGTTATTGCAAGAATGGCTGCAGACCTTAGTGCTGCACGCCTCATTCCTGGTATTGGCAATCAGTGTCTTTCCTTCCTAATCAGTCTAGCTAGAACTTTACACACACTTCTTTTTTTCAAAGCATCATTTTGACTTCACCGGTATCATCTACTATTCTTCATTCTCTTCCTAGGAGTGCTGGGATGGAACCCAAGACCTTTCACAGGCTAGAGTAGCCCTCAACAATGGAGCCTTTGGGGTTTTGAATCATGGTTTTATTATATAGCACAGGATTAGTCTTGAACTTGGAATCCTCCTGACTCTGACTGTATACCCCTGACATTCCTCAGTGTTTTAGTATGACATTTGTTAATTTCCTTCTTTGGCCTCTTCCTCGCCCACTTCTCTTCTTTTGAGACAGGGTCTCACTATGTAATCCTTGCTGATCTGGAACTTGCTATGTAGATTAGGTTGGCCTTGCATTCACAAAGATTTGGTTGTCTATGCCTCCCGAGTCCTGAGATGAAAGGCATGTGCCATCACACCCGGCCTGCTTCTTCTTTTGAAGGTAGAAAGGGGTTATTAAGTGAAAATTAAGCCACTTTTTAATATAAGGTCTTACTATTATAAAATTTCCCCTGAGCACTGCCTCAATGGCACCCCACAAATGTTGATAAATTTTCATTTTTATCCAGATCAAAATACTTTTAAATTTTTCTTATTTTATCCATAACATACATATTAAAGAAGTGTATAATGTGAGTAACCATGCAGAGAATCTTCCAGAAACATTTTTTGTTACTGATTCCTAATTCAATTCCATTATATTCAGGGAGTATACTATACTAGTCTTGAAAATATACAGACACTTCATTATTATGCCCTAAAACCTTGTCTGCCTTGGTAAATGTTCACATGCGCTTAAAGACTGATTCTGATACTTCTGGGTGGTTCCAGAAATTCCAATTATGTTAATGCAGTTAGCCATATCCATATTTCTACATCCTTATTGATTCCCCACTACCCATTCCATTAATTTTAAAGAAAGGAGCATTGACATGTCTGACTGTGACTATAGATTTATCCATTTCCCGCCTATCAGCTTTTGCTTTACATATTTTTAAACTTTCTTACCAAGTGCATGTATGTTTCAGATCACAAGGCTCCCTTACTGATCGATCTCTTAGCATTATGAGCTAATCTTCGTTATCCTTGGCAATATTCCTTGCTCTGAAATTTATGCTGTCCGACATTAATATAGCCACTCAAATTAGACTGGGCTTGGGATGCCATATCTTTTTCAACTCTTCTACTTTCCGTGGATTTGAGTATATTAAAAGTATGTTTCTTAAAGGGAGTATGTAGTTGGGTCTGAACATAGTTTTTCTATTCAGCAAGTTGAGCTAGGCCGCCCTCCTGAAGGCCACAATGCAGGTGGAGAGGGGAGGGAAGGTGCACGGGGCAGCGCTCCTTGGAAAGTGTTGCAGGTACCATGAGGCCACTAATGGAAGTGTTGGTTGATCTTTGTTCCTTTCTGTCTTAAGATAAACTGAATTTTACTACCTAACAGAGTTTAGGGCCTATAAAAACTGCTCAAAATGAACAGTTACGCCTAAGTTATGAGGATAGTATATTCATTTCCTGTGCGATCCTACTCTAAAGGCTTGTAAAATTAATTTCATGAAAATCATCGTGTTCTGGACATTACAGACAGCCAGACGCACTCTGCCGTTGGTTCTTTGCCACGATTGATGGGGAGGAAAGAGAAGATCAGTAAGGCAACTTTGCCAATTTAAAACGATGTCAAATTTCATATTCCTAGCCCGTGCACCGGTGATACAAACAAGCAGACAAAATCTGAGTGAGCATCAGGCAATCAAATTACCCAGATACACTTTCCTGGTGTAAGTCAGATAAACACACAGCAAATCCAACATGCCATTTCCAGCTCTGGAAAATGAATTTTATGTGGAGACTTTCATAGCACTTCAGCTTGGAATTCATCAGCTTGAGGTATTCTCTTCGGGGTTGGGGATGTAAGTCAGTGACAGAGTGTTTACCTAATGTGTGCTGGTTTTAATTTCCAGCACCTCAACAAATTATAACTACTCACCTCAATAGTGTTAGTGGATTCCTGCGTTGTGGAATCAGTACCACTACCTAATCCCAGAGTATTTCCATCCCCTCAGAGGAAATTCTGTACCTATTGCTAGCCAGTCTCAGCCCTTCAAGTCCTCCACCCTCTGGCCTACTTTTGGTTTATAGATTTGACTAGTTGGGGAATTTCATATAAATAGGATCATACAATATATGATTTAGGGTGTGTCTTTCATAAATTTTATAACATTATCAAAGACATTGTACTAGAATATAATAAAGCCAACTGAATATTACTATTGGAAGAGATTCTGTCTACCATTTGTGTGTGTGTGTGTGAGAGAGAGAGAGAGAGAGAGCATGCTCATAGAGGCCAGTATGTGTGTAGGGGGAGAGTATGCATGCAATGTGTACATGTGTGTGCATGTGTGTGAGTGTGTGTGTGCGTGTATTTACACATACAGAGGCCAGAGTTGATCTCCAGTGTTGTTGCTCCAGAGCTACCGCCTTATTTTGAGACAGTGCCTCTCACTGGGACCTGGTCTCATTCTTTAGACTAGCCTGCCCAGATAGTCCTGGGGCCTTCCACTCTCCACCTCCCCAGCACTGGGATTACAAGCACAGCCCCCTACTCTGGCTTGTTACAAGGGTGCTGCTTAAGAACACAGGTGCTTCTGCTCATATAGCAAGTGTGTCACTCATTTACATCTTCATCCTGCTGCCTGTCATTCCTAAGATGCCAGTCCCGCTGCTGATTTCACATTGTGACTTCAGAGGATCTCAGCGTTCTTTGTAAAATGTGAGTAGCAGGTAAGACGATATCAAAGATCTCTCTTTAATTTCTGTTACTCCACAAATCTATCCTAGAGACACAAACTGTCTATTGTTTAGGGGGAAGGTTAGAAAATGAATTAACCATTTTTAAAATCTTTGATTCTAGCTCCTTAGTGGAGACATGAATTTGATCATACTGGTATTAATGATACTTGGCCTTGATTATAAGCTTAGGAAATGAGTACCCATTTCTTAATCTGGAGAAATATAACAGAAATGATCCTGAATAGTTTTCCCTTGAATGTGCTTCCCTCCTGGTCTGAAGAGAGATGATGTAATCACCAAGCTCCACTGCAACTTTCTCCCTGGTCAAAAGCTTTCCGGGTAAACTGGGCAGTGGTGGCGTACATCTTTAATCCCTGCACTTGGGAGGCAGAGACAGGCGCATCTCTGTGAGTTCGAGGTCAGCCTGGTCTATTAAGCAAGTTCCAGCACAGCCAGGGCTACACAGAAAAACCTAGGCTTTAAAACTTCCAGAAATTTGCATATAAGTTCTGTGCTTTTCTTATTCCAACTCACCACCATATCTCTTGATGCTTAAGACCATGCCAGGTGTAGAGTTGATGCTGCATATTTGTTATCACTGAATAAATGCTATACGAATGCACAGCAGTTAATAACTAACAGCTAGTCTAACCAACAAAAAGGTACAGACGTGTGGAGGTTTTACACCCATCCCTTCTCTAAAGGGGGTAGGCTCATTAAGATATAAATTGATAGCGACACATGTCTGGCATCCCAGCACTCAGGAGACTGAAGCAGGAGGGTCATGGGGTCAAGGCCAGCCTGGGTTACATAATGAAAGACTGTCTTGAAAAAGCAAAAAAGTGACAGAAGTAAAACAATACCTGTGAGGCCCCATGGGAAAATGTAAATGTGAAGAACTAAAGGTACAGCATCTGAGAATTAGACATGTTTATTTCGTTAATTTTCACACCGCACTAGATACAGTACATTCAATATGCTACTTCATTACAGAAATTCATCAACACGAATTGATGGTTTAAATTACACAGAATCATAGTGGTTGTTAAATGCATACATATTTGGGTTGTTTTAAAAATAGAAATACAAATAAATGTTACTCAGTTTGCTTTGACCTCTGCAGGGAAGGAGAAGAGATGATTAACTCCAGAATTTAAGATTTGTTAAAATCTTAAAGTAAAATCTTAGTAAAACTACACTCTGTATTCTTTAAAGATCAAGTTTCAGAAAGTTTTGAAAAGTTATATACCACTGAGCTGCACGTATGTCCTTGCATGTAGGAAATTCCTGAGTGGGCATTCAAGTTAGAGGAAAAGGGCTGGGGACAGTCAGGTCGCACCTCCTTATGTCTTCCTGGCTGCTTTCATCCCCAGCTATTCCTGCTCAACCCCAACAGTCACGCCATGCCAGGCATCTAAGCCTGCCTGAATTCGTATGTTCGTTCAGACCTGATTTCTCAATTTGTCAAAGCTTTTATGGCCAGGAAAATTTCAAAATGGTCTATTCCTAATTGATTTTTAAAAATCAAACAATTCTCTATGCTAACCATTTGCAATTACAGCCATGCCAGGAAAAGTATAGTAAACTGGCCATGCCAACCAGATTGATGATGGTTGGCACACTTTTCTATTCCCAGCTTTAAATAGCATATGCACCTTTAGAACGAATCCCTCACTCTCTGAACTGTAGGATCTAACCTCTTCCCTTCACCCCAAATCCCACCTCTGCATAATACGGAAGCCAATGGATCACAAGGAACTTGGCTGGAGCCAGAGTGGAGGAAGGGGTTGGCTGTTTTGGTTAAACACTAAAGGATCCTTATATTCCACATATCTTTGCATTTTACTATCTACAGAGGACTCTAGACCTCTGAGGTAAGAGTGCCCAACTCTGCAATTACATTTGGATTTCAGTAAGAGACAGAATGTCTGAGTTTGATCCTAACCTCTTTAGGTAAAATTTTCTATAAATTGAAACTTTATAAATAAAAGTTGATAAATGAGCAGAAATGAAGCAAGCCTGTCATGTTTTATATCCAGAAACTGGAAAGACTTCCTTAAACCATTTTTAGTGTCTATAACACTAGAGATATTATTATTCTATTTAAAAAGTCTGCCCTAAAGCTCTAGTCTACATGAACACCTCATTTAATTCTAAAGTTACACTGGTGCTCATATGACAAGCTATACTTGGCACAACCATATTTTTTAGTGATCATAAAAAGAAACATTTTAATAAACATTTCAAAAAGGACATTCTGACTTCCTATAATTAACCCCGGGCTCCAGAAGGGATTGTTGAGAGAGTCACAGCATGGCTCATTGCTACAAAAACATTTCTCTCAACTGAGTTTATAAATTAATAAGGCCCCTTCTATTAAAGAACCTAGTTAGCAGAGCATCTCTGCAAATATTACAGATTTAAAGGCTCAAAGGCACAGCAAAATCCTTTCCAATACTGTGGACTTCCAAAGGTTCTGACTCCAGTACTGGTTTTCTTTGTTCATGAGCATAGTTCATGGGTTTGCTTCTGAGGGAGGGGTATTTTTCTTCTGTGTGTCAGCCAGTATGCATATTTATTCCCCATTCCAAGGGTCCTTTAAAAATATTAATCAGCATAGTAAATGGAGATGGAGCTACGGCTATTTCAAAATTCACATGGCCTTGGAAGGCAGGGAAACCCAATATTTAACAAAGGAATGGCGCAATGCCTTGACTGCATTGGGACAGAGCATGTTTCATGAGTCGAATGGTTCAATCTCTCCAGCAGAGGCAGGACCTTGCCTCCACCTCACTAGACCTGTGCAGTTGAGCATCCTCCTAAAAGACTCTTCTATTCAAAAGAGAGCCCCCTTGTCTACCCACAGCTTCTGATTTTAAGTTTCACATTAAAAGAACTTTGGAATGCAAACCAACCCTTGGCATTCAACCCTGGTTGAATGGATATGCAGGGCTAGCTTCACTTGGACTCTGCGGTAGGAACACCTGCAATACTGCTCTTTCTGGATGGACTCATTTGAGGTCTAGAAACAAAAATATCTAAGGTCCATGTAAATCTGTACTGCCTGAGAGTTGGCCTAGGAAAGAGTATGAATCTTCTAGAAGAAACAAATATTACAGCCAATAATACCACAGTTGTTTATTTAGAAAAATACCGAGATACATAAATTGTATCTCATCTTGAAAGACACACTCATCCATCTACCTTCCTGGGACTGTTGATCTAGCTTTCATGTTTACTTGATAGACTCACAAAGACACCCCCAGACAGCCACAAAAAATGCATTTCTACTGAGCAGTATACATAGATCTTGTGATTGATAGGTGAGAAACCTCAGGTTACATTTGGAGTTTCCTTGAGCACACAAAATTGTGGGCCTTGCCTTTACTACAGTTCTTTGATTGCCATTGTCCTCTTTTGTGAACCAAAACACAGTTCTTCCCAGGCTTTGGGTGCTGAGGGGGCCCTCTCTTCCAGTTGGTGAAAGCAACAGGTTCACCTCCAATCCACTCCCAGTGGCCAGTGCGTGCTTGGTTCTTCAAGCCTAATGTGAGCCAAGAGAACACGTCAAGTATTTTTATTACATTCAGACTTAGGTACCATGGCCATCCTATTGCTTTTCTTCTACTCCCCCTTTCAGTATGGGTATTGAATTTATTTCTTTACACATGCAAGGCAAGTGCTCTACCAGCGGGCTAGGTCTGCTGCCCTACGCTGCTCTTTTTCACTCTTTGAGTGTGGTCTCATTAAGTTCCCCAGCTAGTCTTGAACACATGGTCTTCTTACCTCAGACCTCCAAAAATAGCTGTGATTAGAGGTGCGTACCACCAGACTGCCTCCATCTACAGTACTAAGCGTGGTTATACAACTGTGAGTCCTAGTTCTAGGTCCAGGAGTAGGATTTGGGGATATGACGTGACACACTGAGTTGTATTGGAATTTGGAGCCAAGCAGAGTCTGTCCTCTGGGTAGGTTACTCACCCTTTCTGCCTTTTAGTTTTCTCGTCAAAAGAATGAGAATAAACACAATCTATGCAGCTTTGTTGAAGACTAAAGATGATAGCCCATGTAAAACTCTTACCCTAAACAAAGAGCTCCAGGCAACTAAGGAATGCTGACAGCGGGAGAGACAGCCTTTCCAGGGAAGATGCCCTCGGCTGGTTATCTAACACCAATTAGTCAAACCTGAGTTCATACACGCAAGTTGATGTTATGCGGACTGAGCAGGTTGTATTTGTATATTCAAATTTATATAATTATTCAATTATATAATTATAATGATGTATATAATTAAAGAAATAGAGGCCATGAATTTGAGAAAGAACAAGTAGGGAGCAGGAAGTATTGTGCAGTGGTTCTCAACCTCCCTAATGATGTGTCCCTTTAAGATAGTTCTTCATGTTGTGGTGACCCCAACCATAAAATTATTTCCTTGCTATGTCATAACTGTAATTTTGCTACTGTTATGAATTATATTGTAAATATCTGCTTTCTGATGGTTTTAGACAACTCCTGTTAAAGGGTCATTCAACTCCTAAAGGGTCACAACCCACAGATTGAGAACCACTGTGTTAGAAGGGAGAAAGGAAAGGGGGAGATGATGTAATTTTATTTTAATTTAAGATTTTTTAAAAAACCCTTTAACATATCTTTGATGTTTACTTAATTGCAGCTGTTACTATTTTTGAATTTATATTTATTTTTATTTTATGTGTATAAGTAGTTTACCTACATGTAGATCTGAGCATCATGCATGTGCAGCGCCAGAAGAGGGCATAAAGTCCTCTGGAAATGGAGTTATAGAGGGTTGTGAGCTGCCGTGTGGGTGCTGGGAACCAAACCCCGCTCCTCTGCAAGGGCAGCCAGTGTTCTTAACCTGCTGAGCCATCTCTCCAGCCCCAAAGCTATGATCACCCCTGCCACCTACCCACAAAACTCCTGCCCCAGGGAAACAGAGATTTTGCTGCCCATTATGCCTTTTTTCTGTTCTTTAAAAGCCTTTGCTGTCATTTGAACGAAATGACCCTCGCCCCCCAGGCTCATAGGGACCAGCACTATTGGGAGGTGTGGCCTTGTTGGAGTAGGTGTGGCATTGTTGGGAGGAAGTATGCCACTGGGGGTGGGCTTTGAGGCCTCAGTTCAAGCCATGCCCAGTGTGGCATTCTCTCTTCCTGCTGCCAGCAGATCTAGATGGAGGACTCTCAGCTCCTTCTCCAGTACCATGTCTGCCTGCACACTGCCATGACCGGCCATGATGAAAATGGACTAACACTCTGAAACTGTAAGCCAGCACCAGTTAAATGCTTTTCTTTAAAAGAATTGCTGTGGTCATGGTGTTTCTTCAGAGCAATAGAAATCCTAAAATAACCTTCATTTTCATTCAGAAGATATTTCATTCTGCTACAATTCCAATAAAGATCAGTTTTCCTTTCCCTTGCCACTCTACTCCCATTGGAAATTTCTGAAAATTAGATTCTAATATTCTAATATCTGTAACACTTAAGGAAGCATATCTCCTAATTCTCCTAATAGAAATTTTAAAAAGAAAAAGCACGAGAAAGGAACTCTGTGTAATCGCTGCACAGCCTGAAATCTTGCCACGCAGACTTGACCATGACAAAAGTCCCGGCTGCCAGCATGTTGCCTTCCTCCACTCAAATTTCAGCCAGGAGCACCCTATCCTGCCCTGGATTACATGTTATCTGATCGATAATCCCAGGAATTATGCCTTGTGAACAGAAAGTCTTAGAATCATCATGGATGCACAGACCACTCTTAGGCCATGTCTGAATCTGAAGACCCAGTGAAACTTACAGGGAAAAAAAATGAGAACCAAAGAGTAGCTTTATGACTGTTACCCCAAATACAATGCCTTTCAAAGGAGCAGAGGGAACATTGACTCTGATGTGCCTTGAGAATTCTGCCGCTGAAGTAACTTATAAAGATTTGTTGTAACTATCAAAATCAGAAAAAAAATATTAAAAATCTGAAAATTCAAGGATTAAGATTCAAAGTACATATAATTGTTGATTAGTGGTAAATTATTTCCAAAGTTAGCATGCAACTCTATTTATACATACATAGTCTACTTGCACATAAATTTCCTTTTTTTTTAAAAAATTTTTTTCAATATTTATTTATTTATTATGTATACAATATTCTGTCTGTGTGTATGTCTGCAGGCCAGAAGAGGGCACCAGACCTCATTACAGATGGTTGTGAGCCACCATGTGGTTGCCGGGAATTGAACTCAGGACCTTTGGAAGAGCAGGCAATGCTCTTAACCACTGAGCCACCTCTCCAGCCCCCATAAATTTCTTTTTTATTCTAAACTATTCCATGTTTCATAAGGCTATGCTTCTGCCTTTTCACTTAGTACCTGGTCACAAATACAATGTAATATACGTCGTCTATAACAATATAGTATATAATTGTTGAGTCAATTAATATATACACAAATTTTGTTACGGCTTTACTAGCTAATGTAAGGACAATAAATATTAACTGTGCTTTCACATAGGCATGCGTGATCTAATTTACTTCATTTATAGATATTACTAAAGTTTTAAATTTTAGAAACACTATTGTATTGAATTTTTATGTTTATTAGTCTAACCACATCTCTAATTATATCTTTGAAATATATGTCCAAAAATGAAAGTAGTCCTCCAAAAAGCCAAAAAGTCTTTTTTTTCTTGCCACTGGGTATTGAACCCAGGGTCTTGTACATGCTCAAAATATGCTCTGTCACTGGACCATACTCCTAGCCGTGAGACGGTTTCAGCTGACTGACCAGCTAACTATTGCATGCCATCAGTGGAAGGGCGTGGCAGGTATCAGTTCCTTTGCTGTTTGTGTGCTTGCTCCCTGCTCGACAGAATGCAGACACTTACCTATCCAGAAGGGCTTTCTTCCACTGATATCCCATAACCACTGCATATGCCTCCTGGAGAAGACGGTCACAAGGTTGCCCTGATGCCTGCACATACACAGATGAAAATAAGAATCTCAGTATCAGGGAGTCTACATTGCTGCTCATACGATGTGCATAATAGAAATAAAAAGGAATTTAGTAAATATGCAGAAAATGCTTTCAATATTTTAGTACTCAGCTTAGCTCTGATTAGCCTATGGGGTAGGGGATGGGCAACACCAAGGGAAGTGTCATCATATTATATAGCTCTATTTACATCACAGTTCAAGGTAATTAGAATATCATTTTGGAAATTAATAACTGCTTGTAAAGACTAATTAGATTAATTACTTAATATGAAAATATTATAAAGATTGTCATCCCCCTCCTCCTCCTTGGAGACAGGGTCTCTTGTGACCCAGGCTAGCCCCAAACTCCACACATAGCCAAAGATAACTAAGCTTAAGCTTCTGATCCTCTTACAGAATTTTTTTTTCCTAGCTGGTATAAATTTGATAGTCATGACTTAATTTGACCAGTAAGGTACCCTGATTTTCTTCCCTGACAAAATGGCTGGAAGTCTAAATTTTGAACTTGGTGTGTTTACTCAAATAACCCAATAAACATGACCCTTCTGATAACTCAGTGAAATGAGACTGGCTCCTTTGTCAACTCATCCACTTTACGGAGCTGAGAGAAGCTCTTTCTGCCAGTACACACCATTCTCCCTCAGAGCAGACTTCTCCATGGAGTCCACTGAAGCTAGCTGAGGAGATCCTGTAAGCAGCAGTCCATTATCTGAATTCCCCATAGAGCTTACTTAAGGCTTATTAAAAACACTCCAATAAAAGCTGGTAGGTTATTTTCTTCTTGCAAAGAGAAGAAATGGGTTCAAAGAAGAAGCGGTTCGTAACTAACGTATGCACATAACCTATCATGGCGGCACAATGTGTCCTGTAGATATGCAGCTATTCCAACTCACAAAAATTAAGGAGGAATTTAAAATGTTAAGGACGCAGACTTGGGGTCCGCATCATGGAGGGAGGGGCCTGACTATCTTCCGAGCTGAGCTTTGACTTCCACACGTGCATCACAGCGCTCAGGCACCACATGCCCATAAATGAAGAAGGGCAAAATATAACTTAAAAAAATTAAGTCAAATGACAAGAAAATAAATTACAATGATTTTCTTGCCTGATACACATTTGTTGACATGAAGACAAGTGGAAAATAAAATAGCAACACATACAGAGTTAAATAACTGCTGAACTAAACTAAACTTTGCCTATGTCTTTCCAAAATTCGGTAACTATAATTTGTTTCTTAATGATTTTTCCTTCCACTAACACAGGATTTGCTGTTCTGTAATTCAACGGTGTCTTACAGGCCTCCCGAGATCTGTAAGACTGCTAGAGAGCTTCGAGCTGCTGGACTGGAGCTTTACGACTTGGTTTTGAACCCATTATTTATTGCTGGCTCGTGCCTGACAGTCACAGCCGCTGCAATGAGACATCTCCTCATAACCAGTGTGGTCATTCTTTGTGCTCTGGGCTCAGGACACACAATATTCAGCTTGTGCTAGATAGACTTGGGCTATCCCATCACTGTGGAGTGCTGGACTAAGTAAAAATGGGAGAGGCAGGATCCACTTCCTGCTTGGCACCTCTGTCTCCTACCTGGTAATTTTCTTACCGGTTGCCACCAACCTCACAGCCATCACTGGGATGGATGTAGGTTTATTTCTGGACACCTAGCACCTCCCCTGCTTGAAAAATTTTGAAACTATCTTTAAAGCAGACTTTGCAAAATGCATTTCAGTTGCTTAAATACAGTTCTAGTTTTCTGTTTAACTCTCTAAAAAATGAGAAGTTCCACTACAAAAACAAAGGACAGGCAGAAAAAATAGCTATGTCTCACCTATGCAAAACAGTAAAGCCATGATTCACAAAACAAATGTTTTGGCATGTGCATGATGGCTCTAAGTAAAAAAAAAAAATAAAATAAAATTTTCCTGTTCATTTTGCTCAAATACTTAAAAACTATGGTAGATAGTGTCTGTGTAGACATGTGTGTTTATAGATATAAAATTGAAATATATAGGTAACACATATACATCAAAACCCTCCAGTAATCCTAAAATGGGAAGGATTCAAAGTCCAGGAGTAGAAACAGACGCTTTACTTTTTCTGGCTAGAAAACCAAACATCTACTTCTTCAAAAGATTTTGCATAAGTACCAAAATTTCAGGGCAACTCTTTAAGGATAGGCCAGCAGGGGTTCCAGACGCTCCTGTGAGACAGGGAAATGGCATCATAGATAATGATCTATAATAATAGAATTACCAAATGTACAATGGCTGCCTTAGGAAATGAGCAGATGAGATTACAATATGTAAATTCAAGAAATGCCTACTCTAGCAGTCGGGCTCCTTTGGGTTAGAAAAATAATAAAACACCAATGGAGGGCAAAGAGATGGGAGATAAAGATCGCGCTGAGTTAGTAATCTGATTAGGGACAAGGGATAACATACACTTTACTGTTCTCATTGAAACACAGACATGGTAAATGCCCGTCTGGAAATAAAAAAAAAATGTCAGATACATACTAGGGAGAGACCAAAGAAACAGCACAGTATAAAATGACAGTCCCTCAAGCCCAATCAAAACACATTGTTTGTGTACTAAGTCTAACGGTAGAATCTAAAGCCATTTCCTAAACTATCCAATGATAGATACAAAATGTAAATGTGTGACTTTAACTTAACAAAAGTGACTGACTGTCCCTAGAGAAATACCTAGTTTCAAGCCAGCAAGACTGGTGAACAAGATAAAAATGATTCAGAAAGTATGGGGTGAAGGAAGCAGAAGGCCCAGGCAGAAGACTAGAGCTGGAGAGCAGACGGGTTCAGAGACAGCTTGTGCTGGAGAAGGGGCCTTACCACCCCCAAATGTTCCTCCTGAAGTCATATGACTTGTTCAGATCTCCAGTGGCCTTTTAAAAAGTGACTGAAACCACCGTGCATCTCTAATCATTTTCCTTGTCTTTCCGAAATCAAATGCTTGCTGAAGTACCACGCAAATGCAATCAAATAAAATGTGTAGCATTTGAACTACCATTGGAAGTGTAGAAGCTTTTAGTGTTACCTGAATGTCACATTACCTTACCTGCTCTAGAATACCATCAAAGACAGTATTTGATAAACTGTTTAGTTTCCCAGTCATTAAGATAACATGCAACTTGACTTCATTTTATTGCTAGTTAGTTACTTTCTTAAAAATATGTTCCTAAAACTATTCCCTAAGACCAAAGTGTACTAAATAACTTGGAAATAATTTGGACAACAGTGGTTCTGAAGCTACTTATG
The DNA here is from genome assembly GCA_004026605.1 of Ondatra zibethicus. Classification (NCBI taxonomy): domain Eukaryota; kingdom Metazoa; phylum Chordata; class Mammalia; order Rodentia; family Cricetidae; genus Ondatra; species Ondatra zibethicus. Next base: position 160,244 of record PVIU01001886.1, on the reverse strand, counting down.
AAATCATGTTTGAGCTCATAGTGCGATCACTCTGACTCCCTTGAGCCACCAGGGAAGACAGATATTTTCAGGACAAAAATCTTTCATTTACACTATTCCCGAATGTTAATTATGTTCTGCTATATGTAATCAACAGATAGTACTGAAAACTCATATTTATGGCCTGAGGAATTCTTAATTTAACCTATAGTAAAATATAAACTCAGTAAGTGCCAAATACAGGCACTTAAATTCTGAAATATCTACATTCTTAATAGAGCTTTATGAGAAAGAGATTTGAGAAAGGAATGATCTGAAGTCTGTACAACATTACCAATGTAAAATGCATTTGCTGTGTAAGGACAATTGTACTGAGCTATGTTGCTAAGTCCCTAGGGAATAAGGAATTATTTAGGTGTTGGCCTGCATGACCAGTGCTAACGAGCAGTTTTTGAGGTGTGTTCTAGTCTAGGCTCACTTTATTCCATTACAAAAAGTTAAAACATGAATCTATAAATTCAAAACTTGATTACACTGTGGTTTTCCCCCAAAGGGTTAGTTGGATTTCATTTTAAAGTTTTATTTCTTTGCTATGAGAGATACAAGACTTTAAAATACATGATTGTGAAGGCTTATGTTAGATTTGCCTATCACAGAGCTAAAATAGACACGCTTGTCAATGCATATGTGGTGAGAAAGCCCCTACACTTTGGCGTTCTTTCAGGGAGTGTAATGGAAAAGTCCGTTCTCTTTCCTTGCTTAGATGACAAAGAGCAATTGATTTTGCTTCTTTAAACCTGTCTTAAAATCTGTAAATTGTAGGTATTGATACTGACTCTCCTCGCAGAAGTTACTTATGTGACAGAATTCTGTAAATGACCACGTACAATACGACAGTAAGGTGTCATTGACAAGGCAGCTCACAGAACTGGGTCAGGCTAGCCTAGGTCAGGATGATGGTGCTTAACACTGAATTGCAGGTGATGTCTTAGTTTAAGTGTCTGGGGAAGTAGACAGGACTTTTAAGTTAATTTCAGCCTTGTGTTTATGATGAGCATGAGTAAATCAGACAGTATTAACAGAACTATGAAGCAACTCCATAACTAGTAAGCTATTAATCATGAAAAGCTGGCTGCAATAAAAATACAAATTTTTAAAGGTATTGGGAGACTGACTCAGGGTGACCAATGGGAAGGCATCAACGGTACTACTCCAAATGGGCAGTTTTTTATAAAAAGGATTTGTAATGCTAAGAAATTAGAAGATTATGATTTCAGAATCAAGAATAGATATTCAAATAAGAAAAACACCTGCCTACTTCACACCAACATCTTTGTATGGATGCAAAGACAGTTCCCAGTGCATGTTTTTTCCTTTTTCCTCAACATATTAACAATCTATATATATATATATCCATGGGATATAGCTCAATAGTAGAACAAGTGATCTGAATTTATCAAGTCCCTGGGTTTCCCCTCCAACACACACACACACAAACCGTGGGTGTGCGGGAGGCAACACAGTCACTGAAATCACTTCTGCACAAATGTAAGGACCTGAGTTCAGATTCCCAGGGTCCGAATACAAGCTGGGCATGGTGGTGCGTGCCTCCAATCCCAGTGCTGGGAAGACCAAGAGCTGGCTGGGTCCTTGGCATCTCCTGGCTAGCAACTCTGAGCGAGTCAGAGACCGCTGGATTCAGTGACAGATCATCTCTAAAAAAACTAAGATAGTGACTGAGGAAGAAACCTAACTTTGACTTCTAACCTCCAGAGGCAAACACAAGCACGCCCTCACCACCCCCCAGCAAATAAAGAAATTAATTTTTAAAAGTAACCTCAAAAGCTTACTGAGAACTGGCCTACTGGGGATTTGCTGCATCCTTTGGGAAGCACTGGAAGGAAGTGGCTGAAGTCACAGGTCAGGCTCTGTGTTGGGAGCTAGCCACAGTTTCGTGGAGATGAACCATTAAAGCAGCTTCCAGGTTTGAGCTTGGGAAATTCCCATTCTGTTTGCCTACATTTTACCAAGACACCCCCACACCATGACCTTGACAACCTGGACAGCGGGTACATCCATCACCCTTGCTTCTGCCAATAAGATTCATGCCCCTCTCCACTTGGTGGCATCTTTCTCCTGGTTGGCCAGGAGAGCTTCCAGGTTGACACCCCAGCTCTCTCAAGGAGTAACAGAGCAAGACAGCTGCTGCTTCCCCAGCCGCCATCCCCTAGATAAACTTCAAACAGATGTAGGATACCTAGTTGTTTTAATAAAAGGATGTCTAACTCATTCTTTAGCATGTAGTAACATATAGACTTAACTAATTTTTAAGAGTTAAATGTCTGGATTTATATTCCATTACCAACTTACCAACACATCCTCCAGGCACTGATTAACCTCTATCATGACTCTATTTACAGTTAAAATATAAAATACACCAGTAACAAAAAAAATATGGTTGACTCTTTCAGATTTTAAACACTTTATTAACTTTTAAAAAACAATATAGAAGGGAAGTTGGGTGTGTTGGCACAGTCCCGTAATCTCCGGTATTCAGGAAGCGGAGGCAGAAGAGTTGAGCCCATGATTTAGAGGACAGTCTGGGCAACATAGTGAGATTTTTGTCTCAAAAACAAAACAAAACCGAATAGGTAAGTACACAGATAAGCAGAGATCTTTATTTAATTTGATTGACTTTGACACAGGTATTACATCCACATAATAGCTATGCAGACAAAGACAAAATCTTTCTGTTCCTTGCACTGGAAAAGTTCTTGGTGTTGTTCCTTATCCTCTCACTGTCTGTGAAAACCCTTTGTTATTGAAGCCGCTTAGATTAGATTCTCCTACATGTGTACATGGGACCACAGGATGTGTATCCTACTGTGTAAGGCTGTATAAACATTCAGTTTGTTATTTATCCGTAAAGTACCTGCATTGTTGGAGGTTTCAGAGATCCAGTCATAATGTATATAAATGTATTATCTCAGTGATAGAGAAAATAGCTAGTACTTTCATAAATCAATAACAAAATTGACGCAAATTATTATCACTATGAATAAACATAAATTTTTTTTGTATCTTCTAGCATATATTTTAATCTCTTGAAGAAGTAGCTAGGTATAGAATTACTAAGCTAAGTCACAGGGAACATAACCTTATTCAAAAGCTGTCAGACAATGCCACAAAGTGGATGCGGCCTTGTGTGGTTCCACATGTAACAGCCCAGGAGAGTTTTCTTTGCTTTATGTCCTTACTGACACTGGTCTTGTCATCTTGTGATTGTTTTTTAATCTTTTAGTGACTGTAAAGTGTTTCGCCTCCACCTCCCTTGTCTCTAACGATGCTGAGGATCTTTTTCACTACTGAGGAAACTACTGCCTATGCTTTTCTTGTGAGGTCTCCAAGTCATGTATAAAAGTGTGTTTTAGTCGTGCGCCTGATCTGTGTGCACTGGTGCACACATGCTGCTACAGGCGTGTGAATGGCAGAGGACGACGTTGTGGGGCTGGTTCTCTCTTTCCGCCTTCACATGAGTCAGCAGGTTTCCCTCGCCGCCCCGTCATCCTCTTCTGCTATTGCGATTATTTCTGTTGTGTTTTTGTTATTCATTTAGAGGAGCTTTATCCCCTATCCAAGCCCTTTATCAGATAGGCGGTTTAAGAACAGCTTTTCCTGACTGTGGTTTTACCCTTTCATTTTCCTAATGGTGTCTGTAGATGAGCATACCCTTTTAAACTTAATAAAGTATAAGATATGATCAATATTAACTAGAAATTACTGTAGTCTCAGTTTCAACAAGAATGCATATTAGTGTAATTACATTGTTTGGATAAAATCCAGGTTATCAAATAAAAAGGTTGGTCAAGGATTGCTACATGTGCATTTTTAAAGTCCTTCTGGATCAGATGAATTTTGTTGTCATTTTCTGACCACAAGTCATCTTTTATTGAATGTTATCCAATGAGCCTTTGTCCTACTTGCCTGGCTTTATGGGCATCAGTGCCATCCTACATTGCCAGAGGCAGGATGCCAAGGCCTTTCATTACCAGGTATTTTAAAATCAATGGGCATGGATGTCTATTATCTGAAGGGTAGGAGGGAGAGGAGAAAATATCAGAACCTACAGTGCTGCTGACTCAGGAAAGTTCTCTGACTTTTTCCTTAAAAGATGGAGATAAAAGGAAAAAGAAAAGAATGTGGCACTATTACGGCCGTAACAGGAAGACCTCAGCAGACATGAAGCACCCACGCCAGCTACAAATCCATTCTGAACCACGAACTCCCCTTAGTCTCCTTAGTCCAAGCTGGACAGACATTAGGTAATACTTATTCAGTGACTGATGCAGGCCTACAGTTCCATGTGAAACTAAAGAAAGCATCAGGCCCGTGTGACAAAGGGGTCCTTACTGTTCTCTGCAAGCTTGGGTAGCTGTGGTCCAGGTGCCTTTCCTCTGTGTGACCAAGGTGTGGCAGTAGCCTGAGTGAAGATGCCATCCAGCTGGGCAGGATTTGTCCTCCAGTCCCTGCAAAACAATTGTCAGTGTTCACATCTGAATGGACTTGATAATCTGGGGTCTCCTCACTTGAACAGGGCAGAGGCAGACCTCACTGCAATTTCCCATCGTAGGAGACAAAAGGCTTCCTACGGAAATCACCACCGCAGTCGGAAATGGTTCAGTTTTATAGCACTGACATTTCGATAATTAAACAAAATTGACTGATTCAATACTATATTTTGAATCTTAAAAAGCCACTTTGAAGCATTTCTTTTCTCATGACTTTCCAGCTGTAGTAACAACAGACAAAGCCTAGGTTAAGAATCACCTGACGAACTGCCCTGAAAGCTCATCACCGGGCATATCGCCACTAAAGATACTTGGCTACCCCGCCAGTGCCCCCACCTTGGTTTGGGGGCTCCAGGCTTTCCAGGTGGTCCCATCACATAGATACAGTCTGTGGGTGCTTTCTTCAAAATGAAACAGTCCCTTTAACTCCACAGAGCAGTTCTTTGGAAACAACGATAGCTGACCCTGGAGGGACGAGCAGTAGTTTAGAATTGATTTAACCTAAGTTAATAACACGTCTACATCGTCTATAGGGCAGCGTCTGTGTTGAGCAAGCCAACCCCAAACGCGGTCCATTTTGTGAATCAAGAGTGGGTATGGCCCAGGGATCCGTCAGCTAGAAGGCAAACAGGAAGGAAAGAATTCCATACCTGTCTGGGTAAGTGCGAGCCAGTTGTGGATTCCACCTTATCAGCCAGGGGCAGTTCTGCCGCCTCGATTGTCTTTTGCGGCTGCCGAATGATGGATAGTTTGGCCTTCCGTTTGTGAGCAGAGAAACTGTCACCGTCTAGTTTCAAGGAAACTATGCCGTGATACTTGAGGAACCAACAAGCAAAAACAATGAGGAAAACAAACAAACATCAAGATAGCAAACAAAAGTTTTGTTCTAATAATGAGAATTTTAAAAATCGTATCAACTCAAAGAGACAAAAGGATTTTTCCTGATCAACCAATCTTCTAAAGCAAATTTCAGGAAAAATATTCAGATAAGTAGACTAAGAGAAAAGATATAATAATCTCACAAATGGTTTCATCCATGAAGATGATGTTTAGCAATTCTCTATGCTTACATTGTAGATGGTGTCTGTTCCATTTCTACAAACAGAGGATGGGTGAACCTGAAATTGACAAAGGGCCGAATGTACACAAAGCTGACTTAAAAAACAATTAGCAGTCTATTCTGCTAAGGTCCTGTAACAACTGAAATTTAAAAAGAATATTTCCTGAATATTTTTTCAGCTAAGATCAATAGAATTTTCTAAACCATAGCTCACTGTCGTGTTGATTTCTGCACCCACTCTACTGGCTGGGCAGAGGAAGTGGCTTTAGTTTTTCAGTGCATCCACTGCACAGAAAGATTCAGGAGAACACACACATGCACACACACACACAGGAGAGCTTGCCTTGTTAGAGTCATTGCTTCCACACCCAAGGGGGTCACTTAAATGTGCTTTCATTCTAGGATCACTGATGACTCCCTATCTGCCTTGGTCTAAAAGGAACCAAAGCAGGATTTATAGGGCTGAAAGAACATGGCTACCACTTCACTTGGCACAGTTAGCAGAGTGGCTCAGCATGATATCTGCACACAAAAAAGGCACCGCATGACTCTGCAGAGAACTCACTATGAGAATCCAGTTTCTGCAGGGTCTCAGATACTTACCACTATGTACCCACACATCCACTCCCAGTATGCCCCCATCCTTACTGATTTGCCATTCCCATGGGTCCTCATCTTCCTCTGAGAGAGGTCTGTGGGATCAAAGCCCTGAAGGGCATCTCCTTTGGTGAGAGATGGAGGAGGCCCTCTTTCCAGACGAGGAGAGCCAGCAGTGGTGAGTGAGGATGACCCTGGGCGCAGCGGCTGCCCGTTGCCCTTCCCCCATGTGCTGTGCTTGCTTTGGTTGAAGGAATTTGAAGGATGGCACCGTCCTGGAGGCATGCAAGATGGCAGGCGATCAGTATACCACACAAACACATAAGTGATGGCATTGACACCGTTCCTGAAACAGCTTGTCATTAAACCTAGACGGATGAATTTCCCACCAGATGTTGCCTTTTTCCCATTTGCCAGAAACTCCTTCTCTCTTCATCAGTTTCCACCTGGGAAAGCAGTATCCTCTGCACACGGATGGGGTGATTATAAAGTCATGAAATCCATCCCACAAATCATAGATGAAAATCATCGCCATGGCTTTATAATCATTCCAGACACTTAGGAAACAGGCTTGCTTCCCTCCTTCTGTGATCCTCATCAACATGGAAGGTTTAGTCACTGATCAAGTACCACCCCACAGGCGCTTTGAAAGTATTGGGTTTTCCTCCAGTCTTTTAGAGGTGGAAACTGGGATTGTTTCAAGATGTCATGTGATCTAGGAGCAGCTACAAACATTTGCAACCAACTATACGGGAACAAAACGCTAGCGAATCTCAGGAGAGACTTCAACTGGAAACCTCGACTATCAGTGTTTCTGGGAAGGCATGAAAGACAAAGCAAAACAAAACCCAAACAAACACATGAGAAAAGAAAAAAGAAACCAGGCTAGTAAAATGACTCAGCAGGTAAAGGTGCTTGCCATCAAGCCTGACTACCAGAGTTGGATCCTGGGAGCCCACATAATAGGAGAGAACAGATTTCCCCCCAAAAAACACCATAAGTAAAAAGTGATTAAAAATTAAAGTACAATAACAAACCTCAACCAACAAGAAAACAAAAAACGACCTACAGACAGATCCTGTCTGGATATTTATTTTAGTCTTAGCTACCCTGATTTCCAGTACAGAGCCTTTTTCACAAGCTAAGTCAGTGCTCTGCCACTGGGCTATGTTCCCAGCCCCGGGACATCTTTGTAATTTTATATTTTACACACTTAATGTGAGCAGACATTTCTGCCAGAGAAGAGGCACACATGGTGAGGAGAAAGGTGGGACAAGCGATGCCGTGGAAATGTGGGTCTACGGAGCCAGGGAGACAGCACCCATTTTGGTTAAAGGGTGAGCGGGGAGACAATAGCTCACAGGTGAGAAAACAAATACAGATCACAGGCATGACAAGCACAAAAATAAAGGCTTAAACCGGGATGCCACGCCGGACACATCAAATGCCATGTAGACAAGGAACCAGAAGCAGAGGGGCCTTTGGCAGAACAGAACCTCACAGTGCCAAGGGCTTTGCTTTCAGCTTTATTTGCAGGTTGCTCTCAGTATACCCTTCCCAGGACGGTTTGGCTCCGCATCACCAAATGATTCATTAGTATTCTCCAGCTGCCCCCAAATCCCCAGCCAGCTGCATCTTCACGTCTATTTTTCTCCAATTCCTTCCTTTCTTAGAATTTTCCCTGGTCACACTACAGTGGGGGCTCCAGTGATAGGCACTGAGAGCGCTCTTTAACAGAGGAGGATAATTACAGCCCTGCAAACTCTGGGGGAAAATAATTGTCGATAGATTCTCACCAACATTGTTTCCCCCTTGGTGAGAACAACAAACGCTTAGAAAAAAGCAACCGGGCCACTGACTTGTTGCTTTTCTGCAGCCATTGCTCCTAGCGGGAGGAAAACCACATGAAGCATGAACCAGAATAAAGAAACCAGAGTCATGATGGAGGCGGCTTTCTTGACAAGAAATTACGCATTTTGATTTGAAGGTGTTATCAAGCATGCTGACTGCTACAAGCCAGCAGCCATGGCGCCAGGACCGCTCCTGATTTCAAGACGAGGATCAAAAGAATACCTCCTTTTGAGTCCAAAATTTTCACTGCAGCTTTTGTCTTTGTGCCAAGAACGGCATTCACAGGGGAGTTCAGAATTACTTCAAAGACCTCATCATCTTCCTCTAATCCGTCATAGGTAATTGCTATATTCCACATCTTAGTTGACATTCCTACAAGAAGTAAACATTTTAATTACTCTTTAATTGCTATTTCAATCACCTAGGTGTCAGAGAAATATATTAATTAACATGTCTACAGCTAGACTGCAGTAGCCCGAGTGAGCTATTGTACTGCCACCAACTCGCTGAGGCCCTGCTGTTCTCCCAAATAATATAAAAAGACGGCATTTGTTCCTGGACAATGATGGCCGGCCTCAATGCAAACACTGTAACAAAAAGTAAGCTGCATTACACAGGGGGAGAAAAAAAGGTTAGTAGACAAAATCCCAGACATTAATTTTCCTCCTGAACCATCTCCTCCGTGCTTAAGAAAAACTAGTTACTACAATCTGAAAATCTTATAGTTGCAAAACTCTTTAAGATGCTGCAGCAGGCAGAAGTGATTATTGGATGGTACTTCAGGCACCTCACAGAATCCTTGAAGTGATTCATTTTCACCAACAGCTGCTTGCATCGGCTGCTCTCCCCTCCCAGACCCTCTAACCCGCGGCTGCTTTTCCTGATGATGAAATGCTCAGCAGTCGGATACTCTCCTAGCGGGAATGTGCGGGCTGAGGATTATAGACACAGACTGGTCTAGCCTCCCTTTCTCCTCTCTGCCTCTATCATGGAGTATAAAGAAGTTTATTCCATATACTCTTCTGAATTTACTGTAAGTTTTCGTTCACTAAGATATCCCAGCCAATCTGTCCCATCCGGATGGGAGGCAAACCAAACATGAGAGCATTCAGCCTGGAAGACAATCCTCAGCCGTTTCTGATGGGAACTGTAGGGCACCTTCCTGGATTTATTTAGAAGGGAAGGTGAGGGTAGAGATGAGTAAGCTATGGGGGACAAAGGGCAGTAAAGGGACAGTTTAGACTCTAGGGCAAAGTTTGAAAAGTCTGTCCTACCTCTGCTGCCTATGGGTGCCGAGAAAGAAAGCTCTATAAGGTGATTAAAGACTGTTTCCCTTCTGAAAATTGACCTTTCTCCTTGCAGACTGACATGTCTCTAACTCTGCCATCCACAATCTTGAAGGTAGGTCTCATACATTTTATGATTGAATCGGTGTCTCATTAATCCCTGTAGCTTTCAATGAAAGTTGAAACTGTTCACTTCCCCTGTATCTGGCTGCTTGTAGAGAGGAAAAAAATAGGAGCATCTGTAATAATTTTGGTAGACAGAATAAGCTGTTGGCCGATTTGTGAAGCCTGCAGCGTTGACTATGTTCTCAGGTTAATTGTTTTTACAGTCTTTGCAAAGACAAAGTTCAGCTCAGAAGCTGAACTGTCTAATATAAAATACTAGTTAATTTCCATCTCATAGATGGATGAGTCTGTCCACTAAACTATGTATTTTATCCGGAAGTTCTTACCTTTGCATTAGAAGCTATAGGGAACACCAGAAGTGCAGCATAACCCAAGCTCTGACCTAAAGGAGTTCGAAACTTCTTGGAGAAGACAAGACAAATACAGTTGTCTTAGAGTATCCAGGAGAGTCGGTCCCAGGACTCCCATTGGGTGGAAATATCTGCAGCAATGTCTGAGTCCCCTTGTCTATAGCCTATGCAATTCTGTAAACTTTAGGCTGTCTCTAGATTGTCTTTAATACTAATATAATGAACGTTATATGACTATTGTATTTTCCCAGGTATAAAGACGAGAAAATCAAAGACTTTGCAGTCAATACAGACAAGAATAATTTTCCTGATTATTTTTTGATTTGTGTTTGGTTGGATGTAGAAGCCAAACTTCTCAAGCCCTTCTACAGATATACCAGAAAGTCAAATAACTGTTAAAAGCTATGTGTGATTATCTAACAAAACATACAGTATGTGTAGTAGATGCCTATAGGACCCACACACACATTAAGGAAAGAAGAAATCTTAGCAAAGTTGAGGTTTGGGTCAGGAGTAGCAGTTAGATCAGTTGAATAGAGAAGTCACATCTGGGGAAAAGAGGCCACAGACCCACGGGCTACAGGTAGATTCTGTAGTCACGCTACAGAGAACTCTGAACACAGGTGGCCAGATTTTGGCTTCAGACAATGGTTCATGAGGGAGGACGTCACTGACATTCTGAAAGTGAACGCTTTAGCAAACTGAATTTGAGAGTGTCTGCGTGAAGGCTGGGAACACGGGGGCTTTAGAGGCAGCTGTGGGAACGAAATGAGCATGAAAAGGGGTGGATGATGAAAACAATCTGTGAATACTAAGAGTGTTAATATTTGGAGAACTGTTCTGACCGCCAAGCCTCATAATGTTAGGTACAATTTCAATGAAAATCCAATAGAAACATAGTTCCAAGTCTCAAGCAGCTGTCCTTCTGTTTGAAAATGTATTTTAGAAAAATGATAGCATCATTTCCAAAGCAAGCAACCAACCAACAACCAACAAAAACCCAAAAGGGCCTTAAAAGTTTTTGCTGGATCTTATGGAACAGAACTCTTCTTTCGTGGGCTTCTGATTTGTTGGTGTACATTTCAACTTTGTTTCAAGCCTCCCAAGTGTGGAGGTCACCCTCTCAGGTTAACGAGATTGGGAGCAGAAATTTCATGGCTGTTGTTTGGTTCCCTGCTTCCTCCACTTTGCAGGTGCAAAGTGTTCCTTAATTCCCTGAGATACACCTGGGTCTTCAAAAAGCTGGACCCACTCCCTTCTCCGTTTACAAAAAATCAAAGGTCCTGGGGTAGAGAAGGGTTGGCCTTTCACAAACATACCCCACTTTATGGATTAAGTGAATTCCTGGATATCGTCCTACAAAGCAGATTTCTCTGTTGAGAGACATTCTCTCAATATTTTTTAGTAAATGCCACATTAGAGAGCTGTTCCTTTGGAAAACATTTTGACTTTTCAGAATGATGAAGATTTGATTAAGAATGCATCAAATCTTCCAGGGGCACATACTTTAAAGGAGAGTGCTCATTTTCTTTAGAGTATTCGCACAGGCACTTAAACACTTCAGGTTAGTCCCAACAGCTGAAAGCGTTCCCAGGACTCCTGTTTGCAAAGTTAGTTAAGCCCTACAGCTCAAGCCTTCGCCCCACCCAAGACAGAGTTCTCCAACACAGGAAACCATGTGCGGGATGGCCCGTTCTGTTTCTCTAGTATCGGGAAAGCTGATATTTCCAGAGAAACAAAAAGATTGCTCTTAGCAAAAGGGAAAGGATGGAGCTGGGAACATCTAAAAGAGGCGAGGATTTGCAATATGAAAGTATATAAACATTTATAGGATCTGCGGATGTGGGGAATTCTTTAATTCTCTAAAGTAAGGCTTCGTGATATTAAATTATTTCTGGCTTAATAAATTCCAAAATCATGAGCATCCAAGCATGTGGCTTTTAAAAACTGTATAAAATATGCTTATATTATTTTTCAATGTATAAACAATCCCTAAAATCCTGAGACTATTGGAGCCCCACCCCCGAAGTCATTAGTAGCTATGAAAACAGCATGTAGCTATCAAAACTCTTCTAGACAAATGGGCATTTATCTTATGCAGTGGACACTCCAAGAGATAAATTTCTGAGTCTCCCTAGTGTGATACATTCTAGTTCCTTTCAGCCCAATCAGAGCACCTGGGTGGAGTGGGGCTGCTGAAAACCTAACTTGCAACAAACGGCTATGGGTAATGAAAAGGACGTACGGCAAAAATGATTGACTTTCAAACAAGTCCTTTAAAGCATCAGGACAAAAAGAATATTAACCCTTCAGCGGTAGAGCCGAGGGCAGAAGAACCTGCAGGTGCCTGAGGATAAACATCAAATTCAGAGCAGCAATAACGCGGTCAGCCTAGAAAACCAACTCATCCGTGTTAAAAAGCTCAATAACCCTAGAAGGGGGCTGACAACAATATCAACAATATCTGAGCTGTTACAGTCAAATTGAAGGCTCACTGTTACAGGCCGAATTCTATCCATCCAGGGCTTATATTTTGAGGTCTTCCTAACTGCCAGGACATCAGGATGGGGACCCTATTTGTAAATCGGGTAATGGCCTGAGTAAGGGTTAGCATGAGGTTATCATGGTATGGGGTAGTTCCTTAAGTTCACTGAGTCCTTATGACAAGGGAGAATTTATATGCAGGGAGAGACAAGGACCAGGAAGGACCAGCAAAATGCACATAAGGAAGGAACAGGATAGATTTTCCTCACAGACTCACATGTTGACTGAACTGCCTCTGGAACTGCAAGGCTGGGTTTGTTTGTTTGTTTTTCTTTTCTTTTTTTTCTGAGACAGGGTTTTCTGTAGCTTTGGAACCTGTCCTGGAACTAGCTATTGTAGACCAGGCTGGTCTCGAACTCACAGAGATCCACCTGCCTCTGCCTCCCGAGTGCTGGGATTAAAGGCAAGCGCCACCATGGCCCGGCACAATAACTATGTTTAAAACTACCCAGCTGGCAACACTTTGTTATGGGAAAACAAAATAATCTTCGTATTCTATGCTTCTTGTGAACAACACCAAGACATTCCTTTCCTAATACTGAGATCATCAGTTTGGGGATGAAGACATTCAGTCATTTAGTGTCGAGTGAGTTTATACTTGGTAGAGTCGTCACAGTGCCAAACACCTCTGCAGCAGGCCTGGCTCCTTCTCTAATGCTTCTCTCTCCGTTTGTTCTTAGGGGAGTGATCCAGGTCCATTATAGACCATAGGGTACAAGGAAGAGCCATGCAGAACAAGGAGGCGGACAAGCCCATCCCCAGGAGCAGCCTAGACGGGCAGTGTCCAGCCGGCTTTGAGGCAGATTTCCCCAGGGAAGCAGTGCTTTGTGCTTCAGCCTTCTTCCTCTTCCTCCTTCTTCTGCCCACTAGAATGCTGCCTCTGCTAGGAAATCTTCCAGCATTCTCTCTACCCCAAACCATGGCTTACACTTTGGGTTCCAAAGTACTGTTGGCAAATATTTTTATGTCTGTGCTGCATACAATAGACCATCGTCAGAAGAAGCCAGAGTTTTATATTTTACATTTCACACCTCCCAAAATTTTCCACAGGTTTTAATCAAATTAAGTACTATTGAATTAAATAATAATTTGCCCTGAAAGCACCTTATATCAACTTATTTCACAAGAAATCACTTAGGTCATCAGAAATCTATATAATACTAACACTTGAAAATTTTCTACTAAAATATGTGGTTATTAAACCATTAAATTATAATAATATTTAAATCATCTTATTTTTCTAGATTGTTTTGGATATTTCCTTTGATTTTTATGTTTATTATTTGCTACAATCTTTTTTCTGTTAAATAAATATTCACTTGTAATAAAAAGTATATAAGGGCAAAACTTCAGGCCAAACTCGTCTGTTGAGAATAGGGTGGTACGGCTCCCTGATGATCCTGTGCTTGGCTGAAACTGTATAATAAATATCCTGTCTTCCCAGCAGTCTCCAGACAGCTCATAGAACATGAAACAAACTGTAAACACAAACATACCTGGGTCAAACTGGATCAGTTTGGAAGGCGTGACAGTAAAATCTTTTCCAACTACAGCTGACACTTGGTTGACCTTAGTAGGGGAAGAAAATCTCATTTAAAAAATAAAAGCAAATATTCTACAATACAGAAACATTTACTCTCCTGCCATACCAGACTAAGTTCATGGTCTCAAGTCTGTTTTTAATGTTAGGTAAGATTTTAAAAATTATAGTAAGCCATTTTGGGTCCAGACTTTATGGTATGCAAAACTGGTCACTTCTTCTTTAAAAGTATCCAGTTATTGGAAAGAGTAGAATAAAGTTTAAAACCCATTGTTCTCTTTGTTATGAGTGCCGTTTTATTCCATTACCTCTGTTGGTTTTCAAATGGAGAAGGGATGGGGTGCACAGCCCTGAGAGTCTGTGCACTGTTAGCCAGCTCCGAGGGCTCCTGAAGGCACTGAGAGCCCTTAGGCCAGATTAACCAAAGAAGTCCTGAGCATTGTTTTCCTGCTGGGATGAAACCATCACTCTGCACCAGCATGAACGGGAGCTTTGTGGGGCAGACAGACCTGGTAAGACGCTCTGCGAAGGGACTCCACACCCGGGACCCACAGCCTTAGAGGCCTTCTCACGGAAGCTGGGAAAAATGGAAAACTACCCTGGTCTAAAGCGACTACTGACGATTCCCACTGGGACCCTGATCCAGGACTAAAATCTAAAGAGGCATATTTAGGGTTCTGAAGTCATGGTCTTAGATCCCCAATGGGAGCCTACATGTCTGTTAAAAAAAAAAGTCTGTGGAGATCTTGGAAAAGGCCATTGAATGAGGCCTTGGGTGACCACCAGCAGCAGCTGCTAATTTGCACATTTTTAAGATGTTGAAGATGGTCAAGGCAGGGGAAGGAATGAAGTACAGAATTTGAAGCTCTAAAATGCCCATTCCCAGACAATGTCTCTCTTTCCAACCAAGATGCTAATAGGTTAATCGTTCTGTCTAGAAACATCTTGCTGAAGAAGGGATTACCTCCTAGGCTTCTTCCATTTGCTCTTTGTCTGCAATGCCAAGGCTCCCCCTGCACCAGCTTTTGCTGGGAAAAGGCAGCCCATTGTACGCCTGCATTCACCATATGCTGGAAGTTACATTAGTCTGCATGGGTCTCGCACATGCAATTACCCAGTATTTACCACCACTGCGCTTACAGAATCCTAGGTCGGAAAGGTATGTCTGAGGCAAGGTGTTTGGAAAGACAGGTCGGGTGAAGGGGGACAATCCAAAGAAGGCAAACAGCACAGGGCAAAGAATATCTTCTCTCTCTTCTCAGTCAAGTACTCATAAGAGCTTATGAGAAATGGCAGGTTATACTCGATATGGAGATGCCCCCAGAGCCTCAGGGACTGTACTTAGTGAAGGCCTGCACACTTAGCTGTCGGGTGCATACAACTTACATAGACTAAGGTCCCATGTAGGTTCTTTTTCCATGTCAAGATGAATGGTAACATAGACCTAAATGCTTCACTCGAGTATGTAACACTTTCTGGGAAGGCCTAGGAGATTGTTAAAAAGTTACACCAGGCTAATTCTCTTTTTTACCCCATAGCCTTTCCCTGGAGTTATGGGAAATGCCAACTTTTCTCCTCTAATGATTAAACACCAGCAGGTCTGGGAGACAGAGACCACTAGAAAGAAGCACAGTGAGTCTGGGTGTGGTCAGGGTTTGGAGGCCTCTTAACTCTTTACAACTACGACTGTCAGAAATGCCTTCTTGCCCGGAGACTCATCTTGTCAGACTGGGTCGGAGTCTCTCCTGTTCTCCACTGAAGCGAATGAACTGGCTCTGCAGGCCTCTCTGAAAGGACCTTCTCAAGCTTCTTCAACTCTGCAAGCCACGGTTGTGCTCCACGATATAGGAAGGACAACAAATCTGGCCAGAAGTGACAAAGGGAAGACTCTTACACTACGGGAGACTGTCCCAAAGTGTCCTTCTGCTTCTGCACAGCGTGGATACATCTCAGAGCAGGCTATGTTTCCTGTTTTACCTTGTCCATTGAGGCAAGGGACAGTAATCCTATTCCATTCACAGAGGACAACTGGTAACTGGTACATGCTTTAGTTACCGCATAGAAGCTGTAGACACCTTTCAAGGTGGAGTGCAATACAGACCCACTAATCAGGATACCCGACTCTCTCTGAAATCAGACTTTGAAAGCTAAAGAGTGTGTAGAAAGAGACAGATTTCCAAACCAAAAGCAGATCTGAAAAGCTGTCTAGGAATTCACTGAAAGGCTGGGGGACAAAGACGTTGTGTGCTTGGACTCCCCGGCACATAGGGCTACCCCTGCGGTTTGGTTTCCTTGGCCATTCGGAGTTTTCTAAGAAATCATCAAAGGCACTAACCAACAACATTAAGCTCTATCTCGACAATTTGCATTTTAGAGTTGTTACCTCTATGCCCACAAAGGCAGAGTCCACAGAATGTCCCCTTCTGGTAACTTCCAAGGTCAACAAGCCCACATTTTCACAGACCTCGTATTCAGTCTGGAACCATTCAATAAAAGACCACTTCAGCTCCAGGCTGTGCATGAAGAAAAGAAAAACGGTGATCATAAGCTACCTATAAGAACATTCCTCAATATCGGCTAGATGGGAGACTGAGCACTGAGTCCATCAAGGCAGCAAAGGTGTTTGGTTAACCTATGTCAACGACAGAAATCACTCACACTTATTTGGAGTGTTGGTTCATGACTAACATTTGCGTTATCTTATTTGATGACCTTATAATGACCTTGTGAGGGAACTAGAGAAAGTGTTAGGAGCTCCATTTTTTTTTCAATGAAATGCGTAAGATTAGAAGATTTCCAAAAGTCCCGTGGTTGTTAGTGACTAGGCAGAAGCTCAAATGTGAGCGTGTGAAAGCAAAGTGACCAGCAGGTGTGAAGCTCAAGGGTCCATTCGTTTTAGGAAGATCTCTGAAGTCGGGTTCACTTTAACGAAAAGTCATCCTCAGGATGTGCTTAGGACTTCAAGTGTTTACGTGCATTGTACCTGATGCCTATTCTTGGTTCTGTGCATGAAGAAGAGATACACTAGTGTGCACCTTGGGTGCAAGCCTAGTCACCGCCTCCCCACCCCCGTGTTTACCAACGAGTGGCTCGAGAACCCGCTGTTGGTGCTGACTCAAGTCACACAGCAGGCACACATCCCCCGGTCTACCCTACCTCATCTCTAGATGATTCACAATACAGTGTAACAACAGGGAAAATAGCTGATCTACTATATTGTTTAGAGACTGATGACAAGAAAAAAAGGTCTATGCGTGTTCGGAATGACATAATTCCTTAATAAATTATTTTGAATTATGACTGGTTATCTCTGCGAAATCTCTAGGACATAGGGGGAAAACTATATGTGAATGTGATTCATAAACATTCCTGATATATCATGAATAAATCTGACCCTTGATGGAAAATGTCATATCTAATGGTTGCCATCTAAAGAACTTAAAAAGAAAAAAATACTAAGGCCAGGAAGTTTCAACAACTAGTTTATCCCCCTTGCAGGGATCACAGGTCACCAAAACATCATACAAAGTTCACCAACAAAATAAGCGCAGAGGGCTGGTTCTTCCTTAAGGATGACAGGTGAGGGGCGGTTTGTCACTGCAGCATAGACTTACTACAGGGGCTCAAACTATGTGCTGTACACATAGTGTGTTTATTTGATAGCTATGAAGCATTGCTCCTGCATCCTATATTTCATAAAAATGACTTGAAAAAAAGTATCATTATATTTAAAATGTTGGTTCATTTGCTGGTATTTGATGCAACAGAATTTAAGTCTAGTATGAGCTAGATCAAGAAATAAAAGAAAGCTATGCTTAGGAGTAATAAAATAATAGCCAATGACATGTTACAAAGAATTCCTAAAGGACCCAGATACGCAAGAAAGCAAAAAAGTGATTCAGGGAGGAGGAGAGGGATAACTGGGAAGCCAGTATTTGTGATGGATTTGAGCGACAGCTCCTAAGGGTGAAGTGAGTTCCAAAGCTGAGTTCTGCAGATCCACCCATTGCTGATGGTAACTAACCATTGTAAGGAGGAATCATTGCCAATGGGCAGACCCACATGACCTCAAGGCCCAACACCAAATGCACTTTGATAGCTGATCTAAATCAAGAAGGGGCAATTTAGGGGCCTGTTTACTCTAGAGCACAGAGGGCCTCTATGTTTAGATGTGTGTATTAGGTGTTTTCTGGATGCACAATCTGAATTAGCTTGATGCCTGTAGGTTAAGGTTATCACCAAACAATGTTCCATGTCTATTTTTCTTAAAGCTATTCACTACTAATAATAAATAATCTATTGAAAAGCCATGAAACTTAACCCAGGCTACAGATTTTCAAAAAAAAAAAATTTAAAAGGAGAGCCTCCTATACTCTCAGGGTACGTGCAATATGTTCTGGATGTGAATATTTGTTTGTTTGTTTGTTTGTTTGTTTTTACAGTAGTGTATTTGCAAAGCTCCTTCTAGAGTTCTGTGTGTGTAGGCATTGTGCAGATAGGTTGGATTGATGTCTTCACATCTAATGGACCCTGTTATGACCATTGAGTGGAGTGTGCTCTATGGACAGAAATGAAGGTTAGCAGTGTACCATGTATGAAACACATCTGATGAACTTCTCAAGCCAATCAGCAGGAGCCCTGGTCGGTGCTTCTCCACCAAACACTGTGGACCTTAGAGTCAGGTGGTTTGGGCTTTTTTTGTTTGGTTGGTTTTGGTTTTGGTTTGGTTTCATTTTTTCAAGACAGGGTTTCTCTGTACAGCCCTCGCTGCCCTGGAACTCTTTCTATAGACCAGGCTGGCCTCGAACTCACAGAGATCTTCCTGCCTCTGCCTCCAGAGTTGCTAGGATCAAAGGTGTGTGCCACCAATGCCCAGTGTTCAGGTCTTTCATGCTGGGGGTGGCAGCCTAGACTCTGAAAGGTCTAGCAGCACCTTCAATCTTTATTCAGTGGATATTGTTTCATACTTTATCACACTTTTCCCACGGTCACAGCCACCAAAACTATTTCCAGACTTTGCAAGTGTCCCCTGGGAGGAAAGACGCCTTCAGTGACATGCAATTTAGCTTTCATTTGGTCTTCAACAACCACTTTTGGAAACAGAAGGCCCTGAAACTGGATTACATGCTTGAAGCTTCTGGTCCCTCTACCACCAAGTGACCTGAAGCAGTCAGACACAAGAAAAGGTCTTTGGACACCTCATTTAACATGGCAGATTCTTTGCCAAAGTCTATTTTCCTTCGATTGCTTTATCCTGACTCGTGTTTTAATGTATAGCAGTGTTAGTTTATGTGGCACTAAGCATGCTCCATGGTGGAAGCCTTTGCTTCCTTAAGTAAGACAGCTCACTTACAGAGTGTGGAAGACACAGAGTGTCACAGAGTACTCGACAATGACCTGCTACTCACTGTACTGCTTCCTGAGCTCAGAGACCGCCAGAAAAGTCCTTTCCCAGCATCGTCAGCATCTTTCATTCACCTTGAAAAGAATTCTGGGCCAGAAAATTCTCACATGTTCTTATAATCCCAACTTATTCTGTGCTCCTTGGCAATTCTTCTGACCTCGTTAGAGAGAAAGATAGCGCCAACAGAAGTGTTCAGTGGCAAAGCATGGTTTTTGGCCCAGGCACGTATGTTATTCTCTGAGGTATATTGTAGCTCTCAACACTGGGCATATCTGGAGACAGTGCTGACTGTCACAGCTGGCAGAAGGGTGGTCTGGGCACTTGGTGGTGGAACCTAGGAAATGCTGCTGAGCAGCTGTGCACAGGACACTGGCCTATAAAGAGAATTATGTTTCCCTACACACCGACAGTGGCAACGCTGAGTCTGTTTCACAATTTTAAAGCAAATCTGTGCTTTTTGTATTTTATTTTGTATCTATTTGATTCACGTATATGAAGGGACAACAAACTGAAAGAGACACTCGGGGCTAGGACATTAGTTCAGGATCTAGGACATCAATCTAGGTTAATAAGAGCGCATTCGCCTCTCCTTGCCTCAGTTTCCTCAAAGCATACTAAAGACAAGTCATACTTCAAAGGAGCTCAATGAACAACCACGAGTGCTCATTAAGTATGGCGAGCTTCTCCGTAAAAAGGTTTCGTAGAAGCTGAGATGATGATTAAGTCATTATTGCTCTAACTAGATCTTCACTTATAATCAGGTAGCGTATGACTTCAGAAAATTATGCTAAAAGGTATTGTTTCTAAGCATTCTATCTAAGGTTTATCAACGCAGAGATGACGCTATTACGCCCGATAACCTCGTACTCCGAACACCTGTGTTTCCCGGTTTTCACTCTCTCCTGTTAGTGGGGAGCGGCTAGCCGAGAGGCGGCAGAGAGAGAGTGGAGAAAACAAGCCCATGGGAGTCACACCTTGCAGCCGCTCGTTAGTTTGGGAACGCGGTCAGCTCCTCTGCCTCTCTACGCTCCAGTTTTCATTATCGTAAAATGAGAAGAGCCGCACTCAAGTCAAATCATCAAAATGAAAACTAGTTAATGTGTGCAAAGCACCTGCACACAGTGGGTGCTTAATAAGTGCCATTTTCTCGCCCTTCCTCTGTGCTTTCCTCCGCTCTAGACTGGGGATAAGCATGTTAACTCTGGGCTGTAGACGACGTGCAGGCATTAGTGAGCAAACGGCTTCAACCTCTCCCCCTACAAGGTGTTTCATAACTGCTGTTTAAATTTTTTAAAGTTTGCTTGATAGAAATTCCTTTCCTTTTACTTTTCTTTTGACTTTTTACTTTTTTGACATTTCTCTTCTGAGGCCAAGACTAAACAGAATAGCTGGGTGCAGTTGCCAAAGAGGACAAGAACCCGTGCTTGGAGGAGCCACCGAATGAAAAGGCCCATGGGGACCAACTATTCTTTTGAAGTTAATTCTTTTTCTTTTTTGGGGGGGGGCGCATAATAAAGCGGTCCACATGGAACACATACTAAGGAAATTACATTGGTGTAAGTTGGCTTCATTTTCTAGTCTAAAAGATGTTTCCAATGAGTGCTCCGGGCACTGTGTACCTTGCTTAGATTCTGTAGTTTCTTTCATTTGAACAGTCAACTAGAACAGAGCAAGCTTGTGGGTGAGTCATACCAAGGCCAGAGCCAATAAGAGATGAGCTTCCTGAGACCTGGAGGTCAGAGTTCATGTTCAGCATCCATTCTTCCACCAGCGTGGAGATAACTGCCTCAGTGCTCGGAGTCTAATTTCCTTGTTATCTTTGGAGGATTGTGTGTGAAACAGCTAACACATCACCTAGCAGTTAGGCACCTAGCCAAAGCTAAATATCAAGACAAATATCCATGGATGCTCAGCACTATAAAATCACTTCTATGTATGATAGTGTCTTCCAAATACATTCCATGACCCATTATCATTTGCACTAACCCAGATGCAGGAGGAAAGGGAGGAGAGGGGGCTCTACAGCCTGTTAAGGTGAGATACACTGCACATTGAGCCATCTCTCACAGACTCCCAATAACACAATCAGCTTGATGAACTTTGGTGTGACATTATTAAACACACTCACCAGCTAGCTAGCTGCTAGTAAATTTGATTAATCTCCAATTTTCCCATGTTTGATGATAAAGAACATCTATCAATCCTTCAGGACTGAAATTGCAATAGCAAAACACAGCATTTAGCTCGTTGTGAATAACCATATGGACTGTTGGCTTTGTGAGTCGCCCTAAAATCAATATCCAAATAGAGAGAGGCTTTAACCCACCAAACATTTCAGGGTAGTTCTCCAACAATCAACGGAACTAACATAAATACTCAGGGGAATTAACACTGGCAGTAAGGACTGCAAGATGCGTTTGCTAAGAACTTAAATACAAGACTCTTCCATGTGTTGGACCTCATTTGTTTAACTAAAGCAATTGTAGTATTTCCCCATTGTGCAGATCAGAAAGCTGTTGTGAACATTGAATAAATGGTGGGGCCAAAGTGCAGACCTGTTCCGTTCCATGTCCAAAGCATAACTCTCTATACTATAATTCCCAGGGCATTAGAAATGGAGGCCACGCCAAGGTTGACTGTTATTCACATTTTCAAAAACCCACGTAAACCTTAAGGTCCTTGGTGGGTAAATGTGCCTTCTTCCTTGCAGCTTAGATGGGCGCTGCCTACAGGGAAAGAAGAGCTTAGCCGGCATTAAGGAAGGGCTAGGAGGCCAGAACAGGGTGGCAGGGCACCTGCGCTGATGAGGACTGAACCCCAGCTCCCACTCTAAGCTGCTGCAGAAGCCTGAAAGTCTCTTCCAGCTTTGTGCCTGGTTCCGTGCCTGCAAATTCTCGATTATGATGAGACCCAACTATGCATGGTTTCAAGGATTAAGTGGGTATCATCAAATAGAGCTAAAAATAATGACATTCCAAATGCCTACGATTCCTAGTGTAAGAAGGTTCTTGCTGGTTGCTTTGTGAAAGCAAATCACTATTTAGAATGCTTTTTCTTTTTTAAAAAGTCTCTCTCCCTCTCTCCCTCTCTGTCTCTCTCTCTTTCTCTCTCTCTCTCTCTCTGTGTGTGTGTGTACAGGCACAAAAAATGCCACTGCCCTTTTGTAGTGATCAGAGATAACTCTTGAGAGTTGGATCCCAGGAATAAACTTGGGGGGGGTGTCAGGCCTAAACAATAACCTCTAAGTTGGGCCACCTTCCTTTGTTACCAGAAAACTGTGTGCTTAGTTTCAGGGGGGGAAAAGATCTACTTGGGTATAACTATCCCACTCAACTGCTGAGATAAATGCTGAGCATTTCCCCACCCACTCGAAAGAAAATAACATGAAGCACGTTGGAACCAAATCTGGGTTATTTTTGTATTAGCTATCTGCAGGCAGGTTTTTCTTCACGGGTTCTAGCCATTTCGAGGCGATAGGAACATCTCCAGCATGAGCCTAATGAGAAGTGATCTCTGTGGAAGCAGACATGCCAATCTAAAATGGCCTCAGCATAAGCGAGAACTTGCTAGCTACATGATGTAAACTCTGCTGTGACTTTCTTAGTAACTTTCATGGTTACCTCAAAACATAAAGCATTTTCACGAAGCGACATCCTTGCCAACAAAAAGGCATGGGGAGGGTATGTGTGCAAGGAACACTAGTGTCATTGCTGGGGGACATGCTGTCAAAGGTCTGCACTAGCTCAGGGGCAAAGTCTGACCAATACTACGCGTTTCAGTAGAACAATTTTTAAAAAGACTATAAAGCTGAGTGAAGTCAATTTGTTAACGTTTTTAGGACGTAAGTTTAAAATTTTTTCTTGAAAATAAAGGTATTTGTTTGAAAAAGCAAGTCATTGCTATGCATTCGTTAGACTGTGACCCCCAGGAATCAATCCCCTTAGGCAGGGGCAGTTTAACCAGTGGGGAGCATTTGTTTTAGTTTATAATCTCAGGGTTTTAAGGCGCCTGCTCTTTCTTGCTCTTGCCTGCTTTCTAACTCCCGGTGCTGTGAGCCTGGCGTGTGGCAGCCATAGGACCAAAGTCCTATGGGTTAGTTTATAGTCCCGGGTAAAGGAGGGTGCTTGAGTGGAGGCAGGGTCAAACTAGGTTTCAACTACAGGATGCTAGTTTTTGCTAACAACGACTATAGCACCCTCTGCTGGCGGATGGTGAAACTACACTGCAGGTTGGGGAAAGAAACCTGTACTGAGATTATTTCCTCACCAGGCTTCTCTTCCCGTCCACATTTCATCATAGAGGAAGCAGAGGAGGGATTGCTCACTTCTACTATTTTGTATGCCTCAGATACGGTGAACGCAAAAGTTAGAAGGAATGAGTAACTTCTCTTTAGGCTGTCTGGGAAAGGCAGTAAATAAAGAAAACCATCGCAGCGCAAGAAATGGACGGCTGGGCCTTCACTATGACCATCTGCCAACCAGTAAATTATTAAAGGTCTATGCCCGAGCGGCATCTGGAAAGGAGGCGCAGACACGGCAGTCACTCTGCTCTGTTAATCTCGTTAATATGCCGATTTGTTCCTGTGATGCTGAGCATTCTGCACCACATCTATTTCTGTTTCTGAACACCGCTCAGGATCCCCTCAAGCCTCCTTTTGTTCCCACTGTCTTCTTCTTGCCTATAGGGCTTGTTGGCGTGCACGGGACACCGCTGTGTTTCCTTTCCTTTCTGTAAGAGAATATATTTGGCTGCGCCTTTCTATTTCATCCCACCCCACCCAGCCCATAGCTCAGGAGGAGCCAGTGGTGACTAACACGGTGCTAGAGTGACCTCTGGCTGCTGCATGTACACACGGGCTTTGAGATCAGGCCTGACGTCCTCCAAGAGCGACTTCCCAGTGTGTGAAAGGGGGTATAAAAGACACTGGTCACTTAACCTTTTACTGTCTTTAAAATTGGGAAAGCTACCGGCTTTTCCATCATCTAAAAATAAGACAACAGAGATCCTTTCTCTAAAATAAATTGCATGAGCATATGAAATAGTCTGTCAGTTTACCCTGTTATGTCTGGTTTGGAAAAGATTATCTTACTTTCTTAGTGGGATACATTCTGCACACAATGGAGAACCAATGAATAATTGAAGTTACCTTTGAGGGGTGGCACTGTTCCCTGCGGGGTCCATGATCTGAAATTCCAGGACATCTGAATTCACTTGCAAAAATGGGTTTATGATGTAAAGAATGGTCTTGCTGCTTAAGTCCTTCTGGCTAAATCGCTCATGGATAAATTCACCTACAAGCAAGAAATAAATGAATCTCATGGATAATTGAATCAGACATCACTTAAGAATTGATAAAACCACCCAGCTGTGTTTTTTTGTGTGTGTTGTTGGTTTTTTGTTTTTATTTTTTTGTTTAGTTTTGTTTTTTGAAACACAGCTTTAAGGAATAGTGTGGGACTGGAGATGAAGCTCAGTTGGTAGAGTGCTTGCCTAACAAGCAGGGGAACACCTAAAATCCCACAGGATGGCACACTTAGAGGGAAGTTCAAGGTCATCCTCAGCTACATACCAAGAACGAGGTCAACCTGGGCTACATGAGACCTTGTTTCAAAACAAAATGACAAAAGTCTATTTTGAAAGGAAATCAACATTATTGCAACTGTATTAAAAATTCAAATGCAATGAACTCAAATTCATCTTTAAATTTGCTTTGCTTCAAAGGTATTTGCCTTACAGTACGAAACTAAAGAGAAAGGAAATAGGAAATGAATAAAGCCTGTCACCTCTGTGCTATCCCAATTAGTGAGGTATTGTGTTCATGGCCTTCCTCAAGCAAAAATAATAGGTAATCTAGCAAAACCATTAGAAAAAAAAAGATTTTTTAAAGGAGCTTTTATCATTTAGGATTCATAGTAGAAGAAAGAAATTAGCCTCCAATATCAATCTGACCCTGGCACTGTGTTCTGAATATAAATCAACCTAAAAAAACAAGCAAAAATAAGCAGCAACAAAATGGTGAACAGTTGAGCTTCTGTGGGTTGGGAATTGGTTCTCCTTATGGAGATGAATGTAGAAGGCACAGCTTCAAGTCCCCATTAGCAACTATATTGATTTAGAAACTGAGTCTATCAGCAAGTCCTGGGAAACACTCACTAAATGGGCCTGCACTTAACTGAGTTACTCTCTAGCCCTGGAAGCAACTGGCAGTTTAAAATGAGGGATGACAAGGATTAAGATGGAGTGTACCTGTGGTTGTGTTCTCCAGACGTCCGTGCAATGGGCCCCTTAAAATCTTAAAAATGATCTGGTCATCCTCTGTGTCAGGGTCCGACGCCTTCAGCACATGGGAAGTGATGTAAATGCCGTAACAGCCATTTTTCAAGAGTCCCACTTGAGAAGGGGAGTGCAGGCGTGTGATCCGGGGTGCTGCTTTGTCCAGCTGGTCCACCTGAATCATAGGGCAACATTGCTCAAGGACTTCTTTCCCCATGCTACGCAGGCTTCAACAATGGCAGACTCCTTGGCTCACAGATTATGGTCATCTGTTGGTTTCTGCTAAAGCCTGCCTTGTTCCCCATCCTAATAAATACAAAGACTAGAGCAGAGGCTTAATTTCCACCACAGACCTTCACCCAGCTTTGTGATTTGTCTGGTGTCTGACTCTCCTTACACTATTAGCTTTATGAAGGAACATACTGTATCTGCCCTGCAGCTCTTACCTCTCTCTCTCTCTCTCTCTCTCTCTCTCTCTGTGTGTGTGTGTGTGTGTGTGTGTCTGTCTGTCTGTCTGTCTGCCTGTCTCTCTCTCATTTTTGTTTTTGTTTTGCACATGCCTTTGCCCAAATGGCAAGTGTTGAATAGAGAAATGGAAATCATTTACAACAAAAACCACGAGAGTGATTATCTTTAGTCTGTGGGTTGTTTTACTGAAGCTGAAGACCACATGACTCCACAGGTATACTAGACTTTTGAGGGTGGCAGATGGACAAGTAAGGCTGTGGCAGAAATGGAACCCTGAGGGCAAGCTGCCTAGCCAGACTAGCTGAATCGGCAAGCTCCATGTTTAACAAGAGAGACCCTACCTTTGTAGAACAGAGTGATCAAGGAAGACAGTCGAAGTCAGCCTCTAGACATGGGATGGACATGCATGCACACACACCACACACATATGCTTGCAAAAAAGGTGTACTTATGTTTTCTGGATTTGTTCTAATTGATTATAAAAATACCTTAATGGATTTGGATCTGCAAATTGTGTGCTGGGACTTTCAGCACTTTGGGGCACGGCTGATGTGAGGAGTAAATGTCCTGATGGTCACCTTGGGAGAGGAGCTCTCCAGCCATGGCAGTGTGGAAGAGGAAAAATGAAAATATACTAAGCCGTATTAGGATCCTCCAGAAAACGAGGCATCTGAATGTAGGGTTGTTGTTTTTATTTTTGATGTTCTATTTTTCTTATAAACCCAAGTATTATAAAAGTAATAAATGTCTGTTGTGATCAATGCTTTTGAAAATGTATCACTGGCTAGCCTTGGTTGCCTGCTGTGCCTCTGGCCATACCTGTGTGCTCAGAAATAGTAAACATTTTGCTTCTATGAAAGCAGGTGTTTGACTTGGTATACCAGAAGGTTTTAAAATGTTACAGGGGAAGATGTTTTATTTTTAAGAAAG
This sequence comes from Ondatra zibethicus, assembly GCA_004026605.1. NCBI lineage: Eukaryota > Metazoa > Chordata > Mammalia > Rodentia > Cricetidae > Ondatra > Ondatra zibethicus. The sequence continues at coordinate 133,268 of PVIU01001886.1, read as the reverse complement.
GCTCTGCTCTGACTTATGATAACTGGAGTTGGATGTAGTGAAAATTCTCCCGGACATGTCAGTCCCAAGGAAGCAATGGCAGGTCCTTTCATCCCCACAGAGCCTTGTACCCCTCCCAGGAGGATGCAGATTTCGACAGTCTTGGGCATGTATGATTTCCCATAGAATGAAGGTCATGTGTGCCTGTTGGTATCAGCCAAGTACACCCTTCAATTATTCATTTAATTTTACTTTTTATATCCAGAAGATTTGCCCCCAGTTACTCATATACCCACACAGAACCCACTGACCCATGTTTGGGTCATGTATATGGGTCAGTGTGTGTATATCTATATCTATATCTATATATTTAGATATATATAGCAGTCAATAAATACTGTATTGTCTTGGCAGAAACAGCTCTTGGAAGTAGGACAATGAGTGTGTCTTCTCTCCAACATTGCTGGCAGGGCCAGGAGCTTCAAAAACAGCTGCTTGACCGCTGCTCTAAGGGACTGGGGGTCAAGGAAATCTGGGAACAAAAATCTTAGACTTTCCCTTAAGTGTTTAGCACAATGTTTGTTTGCTATTGCAATTGACAGCTTGAATTTGTGATGAAACCCACGCTTTACCACACCCAGCAGAAAGCTTCCACAACGTCAGAGAGGGAACAGACTCTTAGAATAGCTTCGTTCTTTGAGGAGCACTGCTTCAATTCTAGCATATTCTGTCTACTCCACCCTCATTTCCATCTCTGAAGTACAGGAAGCAGCCACACCCGGAGACCCTGACGGTTAATCCTGAGCCAAGTGTTCTAGGCTGTAGGCCTAGATGGTCTAGTGAAGAGTGTGTTGGTCACTGTTTAGCTTGGTCCACTGGGTGAGCCTTACCCAGTCCATCGCCAGGCTGAAGAGAAAAGGCTGGGGTTCCCCTAAAGAAATTGGAGCTTTGTCGCTCCACTCCTTTTAGATTCAAGCCTACAGCATCACCTTAGCTGCGAGCGCTAGTCTACTGCCTTGCTTGCACAACGTATCCTGAGCATGCCAGGGCCTGTAATAGCATGAGGCAATTCCTAAATCAATTTCTGCTTGTATGCCTCTCTGCCTTCACACACACACACACACACACACACACACAGGCACGCGCCAGCTTTCTATCATACTCTATTAATCTGTATGGTCTATCTACACAGATATATGGATGCTGTACACAACACACACGCACACACACACATTTCTCTGGGGAATCCTAACAAAGGCCAAAGAGGAAGGAGAAAATATGATCATCTCACTAGTCAGAGAATATCTTGAAGTAGAGACAAAACCGCGTCTTTGTTGCTGTTGGTTGAAGTGTGTGGAACAGGGTGAACTCCATCCAAGAAGAGTAGATTTAAGAGTTCTGAGAGCCAGAACATACTTGATGTGTTTTGACTAAAAGACGAAAAACACTCTTCCCTCCAAGAATAATTGAGAGTCAACAAACGTGGCAGTGTGGAGCCAGAGGAAGGACACAGAACTTGGAATCCAACAGACTTGATGTCTTTGATCAAATTATTTAACTTCTGATATTCAGTTTCTTCGCGTATAAAATGCAGACAATAAAGCTTACCACATAAAATGTTTATGAGACTCAAATGAGATTTATGCAAAGCAGGCCTGAGCTTTAGATAACAATTTTAAAAAAGCTCTTGTCTTGGCTGTAAAGCATTGTAAGCGCTAGAGGATGGGGAGATGTTCTATAAAAGAGACATCTAGACACGACAGGGCGTCAGCACTCGTGAACACAGGGCAGCTGGTTATCGGCACAAAACTGGGCCCAAGTACTTTTCATCCTGGGTGGGGGAGGGAGCACAAGGCACCGCCACTCCCCGAGGGTCCATTGCCAGTTAATGGCTGCTGAGAGAGGACCTTGTTTTCTGCGGTGTCACTGTTAGTAAGCTCCCCGTGCTCCAGTTTAAACTTGGTGGGTCACAAGCAGAAAGAAGATATGAAAGTAGTGGTGTTGGGGGCGTTGTTGGGGAACGGTTTCAGTGGGCAGGGAAGGGTGATAAAAAGAGGGAATGGGGAAGGAAAAAATTAAGATGCATTATATAGGTGCATGAAACTGTCTAGGAATTAAAGGTGGAAAAAAATGTTTGTATCTGCTGCTACGGTTATCACCATCATCAGTTCCTGGGTGATTCTCATGCAGCCTTATAAGCTTCCCCATGTACAGGCTTAATTGAAGATCCTTAAAATGCCAGTGGATAAGATGCCTGACTAGGCAGACTCCTTAATGGTGCAGTTGTAGTTACGAATGTCTAGTATGTACCTTAACTATGTTTCAGGCAGTGTGTGAGTGCCTTGGATACCGAATCTTGTTTAATTACCCCCACAATTCTGCAGGCAGACTTTTCAAAGATTTGGAGGTGTGGTAGTTTGAATAAGGCTGGCGCCATAGGCTCATGTATTTGAATGTTTGCTCCCTAGTTGTTAGACTGTTATTTAGGAAAGATTAGGAGGTGTGGCTTTATTGAAGGGGTGGACTTTCGGGTTTCAAAAGTCCATGCCAGGTCCAGTCTCACTCTCTCTGTCTTGGGCTTGTGGGTCAGGATGTAAGTTCTCAGCAGCTGCTCTAGTGCCATGCCTGCCTGCTGCCATGCTCTCTACCATGAAGGCCATCGACTAAGCCTCTGAAACTGTAAGCAAGCCCCTAATCAAACTAAGACGGGAGGCACTGAAGAGTTCATTTTAGGTTTTCCAGGTAATCAATGGCAAAACGGCTATTCAAACCTATGTCTGCCCGACTAGAAGGCCCATGCTTTCCTTCCTTCCTGCACTTCCATGGGTCCCTAGCAGTCACACTGATGGCCCTGCATGCTGCGGCCTCGGTCTTACTACCAGGGATATGGAAGCAAGGAAATACCACTCCCTGAAACGTCTCTCTCCTTATCTCTGGCACAAACTACATGCCCTGCCATACTTGCCTGGATGGTGAAGAGAACAGGCTGTTTCCACACCTTCCCATCCACAACAAAGCCTTGGTTCTTCCTGTCTGTGGCCAGGAAAGTAAAGCAGTCTGCCTGGGAGCCGCCTCCGGAGTGCTGATAGGCCACACCCCTGCTGTCCACATCTTGCTGGGTAAAGTTATGTTGAAGGACTTTCCCCCTCAGGTAGAGGTACCCATGGCGGGGGAGCTGGACCAGAAGGAAGGTTAGGCTGTCTGGAGGGGTGTCAGGGTCGGTCAGCTGGAGGTGCTCAGTGGACAGTAGGCCCACGGTCCCTTCAGCCAGCCTCAGCCCCTTGTTCCTGGTCACCACAGGCAAGGCTCTGTCTGAAGTCTCCAGTGTGATCTCAAACACCCCCTGCTGGGTCTGCAGTCCATTGCTGACGGTAAATCTGGCAAAGAGAGGCAAGGCAGCCTTCAGCATGGGCTCTTGTGTCACCATCGACTGGAATGAAACGATAACGTACACACCTTTACTAAAGGACATGCTGCATTGGGACCTGAAGGAAAAGACAAGGGTGGGCTTTCAGAAGAATACCCCGCCTGTTATTCAACCAGTTGCTGGGTAATACACAAGCTGACCATTCTAAAGTCAGGAGTATTTCCCCAACACCATTGACATCCCTCCTATATGAAACAGGCAAGCTCGGTGCAATCTTTTGTCTCAAAAGGGATTTCCTGCCTTTGTGTGATTATCTGAGTAGCTAGCATATACTCATTATTTTTAATTTTGCAATATTTTTTCATGGAATGTAGAAAACTTAACTTTAAAAGATTGATCATTGGGCTCCCAGTATAATGAGATACTGAATAGAATAATTCTTTCTAATGTATATATTTTCATGTTTTTTTTCTGGTTCTGAGTATTTAACCCAGAGATTTACATGTGCTAGACTGGCAACTCTACCCCTGTGCTACATTCACGAACATCTTTTTTACTTCTGTATAAAAGAAATTTCTCTATCTCTGTCTGCCTGCCTCCCTCCTTCTCCCTCTCCCACCCTGTGTGTGTGTGTGTGTGTGTGCACGTGTGCACATGCATGTGTGTATGCATGCATAGCACAGCACACACACGGAGCCAGCAGACAATCTCCAGATCAGCGTCAGGTCATGCCTTCCACTCTATTTGAAACAAAGTCTGTTTTTCTGCAGCTCTGTGTACCAGGCCAGCAGCCCCACCCCCAAGCTTCCAAGGAGTCTACTGTCTCTATCTCCCATCTTCCCACAGGAATGCTGGGATTACAGATGTACATTACTGTATCCGGCACTATATAGGTTCTGGCTTTCTTGACTCGGAGCCTTCAGCTTGTACTGTAAGCACTTTTCTTACTGACTGAGCCAAACCTTTTTTTGTTTTTTAACTGTTTTGAGACATGGCCTCACTAACTTGCCCAGACTGGCTTTGAACTCACTATGTAGCTTAGTCAGGCCTTGAACTTTGAATCCCCCTGCCTTAGTCTCCTGAGTAGTAGGGATGACAAACCTGCACCACCAGGGCCTGGCTAACAGTGACATTTGTAAAAAACAGACCACATTATTCAGTCATGTTATATTCTAGCCCAAGCTCCTTGCTGGGCCTTCTTATCATGCCTTCGTAAGACGATGGGAGGACAGGCCAGGTCAACACCAGATGCTACTCAACAGCAAGGCACTATATGAGGCTCTAACCTCCGAGAGCCTACACGTGTTTTTCTGCACCTGCTTCATTTGAGGTGTGTAGGGTTGACGATAGACAAGGATCCTTTCCCTGTGGAAAAGAGAAGTGTAGACACCTGGTGGAGGGCGCAGACAGGAAGCTGGAGGCGGGGCTGGAACCTGGGGTGTTTGACTCCACACACTCTGCTCTTAAGTTCAACAGCCCACACACAACAAATCAAGAGTTGTAGTACCGCCGGGTGGTGGTGGCGCACACCTTTAATCCCAGCACTCAGGAGGCAGAGGCAGGCAGATCTCTGTGAGTTTGAGGCCAGCCTGGTCTACAGAGTTTCAGGGCAGTTAAAGCTACATAGAGAAACCCTGCCTCAAAAAACCAACCCTTCCCAACCCCCGCAAACAAAGAGTTGTAGTCCCTAAGTACAGTGGCCAACTTTGAAAAGCAAGTTAAAATGACACACGTTCTCTTACAATGACTGCTCTCACAAGATGGAGTGTATGTTTGCCTTCCAGCAATCACTAAGGCTACTCTACTCCCTGCAGCCAGGCACACAGCAACACCAGATTCTGACAACATTTCAACATACTGTTTCTACTTTAAAGAAATTTAAGAATAGCAAGAACTATACTAGTTAGCTTTCACTGTCTACTTGACATGGCCTAAAATCACCCAAGATGGGAGTCTCCATTGAGGGATTGTCCAGACCAGGTTGGCCTGTGAGCACATTTGGCGGGGGGCAACTTGATTATAAATTGATGTAGGAGGGTGTAGCCCACTGTGGGCAGCATCATTCCCTATGCATGTGATCCTAGGCCGTATAATAAAGCCAGCTAAGCTTAAGTCTCTGAGAGAGAGCCAGTAAAGCAAGTAGCAACCACACTTGGGTTCTGCTTCATACTCTTGATTGGGTTTCTGTCCTGACTTCCCTCAATTATGAGTACAAGCCAAATAAGTCCTTTCTTTCTTTAAACTGCATTTGGTCATGGTGTTTGAAGGGAAAGGAGACTATGAACTTATGTAAATAAGACACAATATTAAAACTCCAAAAAGTCAGAAATTCACTACTGCAAAATGAGATTGACATATTTACCACAGACCAAAGGAATGAATGCACCAAGAGTTGCTTAGAGTCACCTCTTAGCAACGGCTGGAATATATATACAGGATGCATACTCCATTGAAGTAAAAATGTCGAGTATTAACATACTGGTGTAGACATTTCTAATAATGTATGTCTCTGGAATCTAACATTAAATCATAAAAATCTCTTTGTTTCAAATAGAGAAAGCATGGCATTTATTTTACAAGCTTGGCATATTTGACTCGGAAATTCTTTATCCTCCATGGATTGACTCTTGGGCTTAAGGATCTGAGGGTAGATCCTTTATTCCTGACCATGAAGGAACCTGAAACCAGGCTGCAAAACCAGTCTTTCTGGGGCAAAGGACTCGGGGGCGGGGGGCAAGCATACTTAGCAAAAAGCCCAGGGAGACAGGTTTGGCTGAGCACAGATTTTGCTTTAACGGTTATGTTAAAAGGCCTAGAATGTGTTTTGATCAAATCTACCCCTCCCCCTCCTCTAATTTTCCCACTATTCCTCCACTACTTTTCTCTCCCAACTTCATGTGCTCCTTTTAAACTGAGTTCACTCAATGGTACCTTGATGTAGGACAATCAACGAGAGAGTGGGTCGTCTCTTAGAGCCGACAACCTGACAAAAGGTGGCTGTCCTTCCTTCAGCAGCCACCAACTCCGAAGGGCTCCTTGTGAGTCCCTCTGTGCAATGGGCCTGCCATGCCCAGCAAATACCGTGTCGCCACGGTCTTCCGCGACCATCGTTCTGCACCAGTCTGTGACAATGAGGCCTGAGCCATGGCGGGGAGGGATGATGTCAGTGTCCTATTAGGAACTGAGCACTCCACAGTCTTTTATTTTCCACAATTGACTGGTTGTGGGTCTGTATTAATCACCCTCTATTTGGGGCGTGGTGGGGGCGCTGTCTGATGAGGACTGAAAGATAAACTAGTTGTCCATTCCTCCTCAAGTGAAATGGCTCCCTGTTCCCTAACAGATTACAAACAAAATGTGCTTTCTGAGGGAGTTTAAACCAGCTATCAATAATAAGGTGAGACCTCAGTGGGTGGTTTATGACTATGTCCATGTAGCAGAACCATGTAGTAGGTTTTCCCCTAGGGCCAATGACCTAGCATGATTTGACCTAGCGTGATTTGGGGCCGTCATTTGGGGCTCCATTAATTGTATTCTGGCGGATTGGGACTTAAATCCAATCAGAAAGCAACTGGCTACTCCCATAACATCTGTGCCACTGTTGTACCTGTGGACATTTATTGCTAGGCTAGATGTTATTGTAACTCTCAGGTTTGGGGGAGGCTAAAGATTTTGAGTTTTTTAATTAGCTAGTCACTGGTGTGGGAAGAGACTGGCTACAAGGAAAATAAGATATGACACATAGAATAAGCAATCTAATTCCCCACAGTTTAAATAGCTATATGAAATAAAGTAAAAATTTCATGTTCCTCCAATCTAAGTTCATAACGAATGTCATTTTCCTTGGCACACCAGTATACACAGTTTGAAGAAAGACCCTGAATTACTCTGAGAATTATACATCGAGAAAGCAGTAATTGTGTTTTCTTGGTAAATATAAACCTTTGATTCATAAGTTTTCTAGGAATTGGAAATTTTCCTTGGTTGAACATGAAGTATTATCAAATAATTTTGATGAGAAACAAGTACACTTAGGAAAATTTCTGTGCATTCTCCGGACTTTTTGCTGAGAGCTCCAAAGGCCAAGGGAGAAGCGCTCTGAGGTGTCAGTGCTGAGCTCAGCCTCTCTGACAAGGATTCTCACAGGACCAACTTCATTCTCTGCTTCCCCGTTACTTCAGCAATGCTCCCCTCTTTTAGCTCCATCCAATGGCCCAAAGTAGTGCAAGAAAGAAGCAAGAGACGTGCTCTCTGTGTACCCAAGGCCTCTTTCCCTGCTTACTCCTCTGAAATACGCCTCACCCCTTTCATTCTGCGCGCCCTCTTTCTGAGGTGAAATGACTCTCTATTCCCTACCACATCCCAGCGTCAAGTGTGCTTTCTGGGGTGTTTAACTTAGTCATCCAGGGATCTGCCTGTCTCTACCTCCTCAGCGCCGAGATTACAGATGTGTGCCATCATACCGGGCTTTTAGTCAGCTCCTCACACCTGCACAGCTAGCATTTTTTACCAACTGAGCCATATCCTCAGCTTTGTGATATGCGGTCTTAATATTAGCATTGCTCATAGAGTTATGGAGTTCGTGGCCCATTAAAGGGCTGTTAAATAGTAGTGAAAAAGGAAGAAGGCAGCAAAGAGAAAAGGTGAAACCAACTGGGAGCAACAAGATTCAGTGTGAGCCACAATGAGTCACTGGCTCCTCTGAAGTGGCTGTTTTTAGTATTTGGCTGGAGACCTGGTTTTGCAAAATGTCCTCTGAAGACAGGTTTTCAAAGCTTAGTGTCAAGGCCAAACATGACCTCTGTGAGGACACTGGAACTGTCTCCTGAGCCGTGCTGCCCTTCTCTTACACCTCCCCTCCTGATGCTGGGGAATCTGACCACCTGGGGAATAGGCAATGTGCCATCGACAGATGGGAATGAGGGTGAGCAGGCCAGGGACCATGGAAGAGTAAGAAATACATTTACTGAGGCCGGTGCTCCCAGCTGGGCCACGGAAGCAGCTGTCTGCATTGACCTAAAGCTAATAAGTCAGGGGTGAAAAAAGATGCAATTTCCAGACATGACTGAGTCAAATACATCATTCCACCTTTGTGAATAATGACGGACGCTCCTCACTGGCCGGGAAGCGTCACCAAGGTGAGAGACAGAGTGAATGGTTCTGCTTGGATTCCCATCAGAGTGAAACCAGCACAGCAATCGAACAAGGTCAACACAGTTTTCGCCTGCAAAAGGCTAGCGGAGAGACTCGCCCAGGCCTCCCTTTAAAGTCCTGATAACACATTCTGTGAGTCAATAGTGTCCATCCCAAGGTTCAGAAACTGGCCGTATGGCGGCATTTGCTCCTTCTGCAGGTCCGTTTTGTTTGATTTCCCTTGGTACCCGCCTCCCGGGGAAAAGACACTGCCAGGGTGACCAGCATTCTCGTGAAATTTGGGGAATGACTTCGGATTCATCTGGGGGTGTCTGCTTGGTCTGATTTTACCATTACCACAATGCTGTCAAGCTTCCTGCATTTCCTGGCAATGGAGTTGGCTGAAGAATCTGCCATCTGTCATGGCATTTAAAAGATAAAAATGGAATCATAAATAGCGCCAGCTCCTCAGGAAAAAAAAAAAGTCCAGCCGGCATGTCAAAATGGAGGACATTAACATGTTCTTTCAGGACCCAGCCGCCAGCAGCTGAAGTCAGCTTGCTAATCGCTCCATGTCATCTGTCCTAGCATGGGCTGCCAAATCTCTCTTCCAGGCCAGCAGCACCAAACAATGCAGGGGAAATTTATGATTCACAAAATATTTTTGCAGAAGGTAAAATCCAACCATTAAGCCCTATTTAATTAATGCTGCCACATCTTACATTAAAAAGAGAAAGGGGAAACATTCTACTACCATAGAATTCATCTCTTTTACCCAGCCAAATTCCTTGCCAAATTTAACAGCAAGCAACATAAATTTAGGTGATTAGATTGGTTGCATATATTTAATTTTTAAAAAGCGCCATGATCGCACTTTCATTAAGACAGGCACTCAGCTTTGGTTCCGAGCCACCTGACAAACAACACGGCAGCCTGTGATTGGGTGAGCGAAATGACAAGATTAAAATGTGGATCTTGGGCAGATGCGAGGCTCTTCCATTATAAATATGTAAAACTGCTGGCCCCAGATCAGAACGACACATGGAGGGGCTTCCTTTGCACAAACAGAGTCTCCACAAATTTTTGATACAAGAAAGGTACAGCGCAAAGAATACTTCACTTGAAATAAGCTCTCGCCCCCCCACCCCCGTAAGTTCTGATGCGCGATTGTTATTGTCAACTGGGTGACTTCCTTTGCCTCTTGGAACATTAGGATTCTGCGCACAAACTGGTAAGAAGCACATTATTCTCAAGATGGTGGCCAGAGGCCTGGGAGACAGACAGACTGCAAGTGTCTGGCGCCCAGCCCCAGGCGATGTGGGTGTTCAGACAAAAGGAACATCCCCATAGGTAAACGAAGGTGCTGGAAAACATGAACGCTTCCCGCCCCGTGTGTTCTCCCTGCAGCCCTGTTTTCTAATCCCTAGACACTCAAAGGCCATCTTGGTGAAGCCCACAAGCCTGTACTGCCTTCACTCTCAGAATTTGCTGTTTTGCTCTATTTGTTTGTTTGTTTTCGCTTAACTGTTTTTTTTATTTAAGTAAATGTATTTAGAAAGAAACTTATTAACTCAAAAGCTAGAAATATTTGCATATTAAAAGTCTCAATTCCATAAGTGCTACAAAAATATACACAAGAAAACAATTTCTTAAATCCTAGATAGATGTTCCTCAAGGGCAGAGAGACTGGGGTTCGCATTCTTTGTTAAAGAGAGAAAACTAAGTATGAAGAGCTCTAGAGCACAGCCACACCAGTCCGGGACCTCCCTGGGAACCACTCTGAAGAGCAAGTGAGCCAGTGGGGCCAGCCCCTCAGTCTCCAGTCCTTGGTTTCCATGCGGCTTCTTCCTCCACCAACCCACACAGTTTCACACCTTTGCACCACCTAAGACCCAGTCCCTGGCTCTAGAAAAACAGACCACTGATTTCTGCTGATGAAAACCTTCGAAGAAACCCAGTGTGCAAAACCCATGTAGGAAACAGAATGTCAAGCAAAACAAAGTGAAGTCCAATTAGCACATTGAGGTGAGGACCCCAGGGCCCTCTGGAACCAGCCCCTCGTTCTCTTTGTCTCCAGCAGGGCCTGAGATGGCTTCTGGACATCCTCACAGACATTCAGAATACACCCAGAGCAATGAACTAGGCCAGCTCAGGGATGCTGGTCCTGAGGCATCAGATTCTTGAAGGGCTTTCAAAGACAGAGTACAGCAGACACTGGAATTACCCAAACTAGCACAAGGCCCAAGAATTTGGATTTTGATGAGCTAAAGAAAGAAGATACTCCTAGGAGAACTAGCTTTAAAAGGCCAGCTAAGGTTACTTTTGCATTTCATAGGATCACTTAAGTAAAGGACTTGGGCTTAGGTTTTTCCATCTTATCACCTGGCCCTCACTTCCCTACATCTGTGTGCATTCACTCACTGGTTCCTCAGGCAGCTCACTGCTACCTCTGCCATCCATTAACGTCTGGAGCTGACAGTCATGTGGGCACTGGCTAGAGACACAGGAATGGAGAAAAGAAAGAAGGTCCAGAAATCCGTCTAAAATCAAAAGCCCCGGTTCTGATAGACATGCATTAGATCAAGGAGCACCCACTTCCCTTGGCAAAGAGAGGAAGGAGCAAGCACTGGTTCTGCCTGAACCTTCCATATTCCTCCATGATCATGCTTGCTGCTGCAAAGACGGAAGGTGAGGCAGTGGCCGTGGGAAGAATATACTAACTAACAATGGCAACACCAGCACAGCAACAATGGCAGGCAGTGTTCGCCCAGGTCTTCCTATGTGCCAGATGTTGTTGGATGCACATCACATGCCTAGTTCCTTCCGGCCTCGCCATGACCCTGTTTGGCAAGTACAGTGATCACTATCCAGGCCCATAGAAGGAGCAACAATACAAGTGGTTGGGTAACTTGATGAAGCCTATGGAGTTGTTAGTCACAAAGGCAATACACGACCCTTAGCCTCTATTTTCACCATGGCAACATAACATTTAAACAGCTAGATGAGGAAGCTCTCCCCTCGGATGGTTTCATTCATGCCCAGCAATGCTCAAGCACAGATTCAGTAAAGATATCGCCCCATTAAATAATTATCTCCCTGTTTTAGGATATCTCTAAAGAGACAGGAGGCAGGAGTGATGCATCGGCTAGGAAAGGTTGATCTGAAAGCATGAGGACTTAAACTTGAGCCCTAGAACCCACATAAAAAACATTGGGTGTTCTGGCCTGCTCTGGTTATCCAGTGCTGGAGACAGAGACAGGAGGCTTCCTGGGCTCGCTGGCCAGCCAACCTAGCCTGCTGGTCAAGATCAAGGCTATTAAGAGATGGACGGTATTTGAAGAACAACATCCAGACTTGTTCTCTGCGTTGCACGTGTTTATGCACTTGCACACACGTGCAACACTCCTCCAGGAGCACACACATGAAAGAGAAGGATGGAGGGAAGAAAGACAGAGTGATAAAAAGTATTGGTTCCTATCTGTTGGTGGTTTTGTTGTTGTTCAACACTGGACTTAATCTAGACTACCCCCTCAGAAATCATGTTGAAAGCTCCAAGGACAAGCAACATCATCCTCTCTGACGCTTAGTGCTCACCACAGCAGGAATTTAGACAGATAAAATATGACAGAGAAGGAAGCCATTTGAGTGTGGGTGCCTTTTTATCCTGTGGCAGTTTATGGAGCTTATAACCAACTAGATCACACAGGAGTCTAGTACGCCCGTGTTACCGTATGGTGCACTCTGGGAGGTTAAATGGACATGGTAAACATCTTACTGGGATCAAAAGTCCTGTATATATGGCAGATAAGTTAATGCTCTCTAACTGGTGAAAGCAAGGGGTAGATCATATACCCACTACCTAATCCAAGATTGCCCAGTCCTTATGCCTGGCCTGGACCCCCAATTTTATCAAGGACCACAAACTAGCCATCTTTCCCATCGCTAGACATAGTCCTCAGAATTTCTCCTGCTTTATGAGGCTAGAAACAAATTTCCACATTTTAAATGAAGGCAGATTTGCATTAGTGTTGTATCTTTGCCTTTTCACCCCAGATCGTTATTCATCCCAATGATTTATTTGATGCTGAATCCTTGAGCAGGTGCACAGTCCCCAATTATAACCCGGTTTCTATGGGGAAATATGATCCACTTTGTGACAACGTGATTTATGATATAGTTACAGGAACATGTTGTGTCAAAAGGCAGTGTCTGCTCATGCCAAATTTATTATGCTAATATGTGCCTTTTCCTCAGATAGAAAATGCACTCGGAAAGGGGAAATTACATTTCTACGTCTTTCTGGAGTATGTGTGTGGGGGGGTCTTCTCGGTTCTTTGTGTTCCTTTCAGAGAAGAGCTTGAACACAGATCTGCAGATCACACTTAGCTTTTAACCACGGCCCTGATTATTTGCATTGCTTCTATCATTTTAATAGCAGGCTTTCACCTTTGCCACAGTTAGGAAACAAGAAAACCTGGCTATAGGAGAGCCAGAAAGGACTTAATGTTCCCTCCTTTAAAGGATTGCATTGTTTCAAGCATCCTGAAGCTATGTAAGATGTTAGAGAAACACACAGCACAATGGCTACTGCTAATATACTAACTTCCCTCCTTTTCTCTTCCTAAGCGTTAATTTAAGGATGGGTTAGAAAAATGTCATGGGCTCACCTGAAGCTGTCACTAGGGACGGCCACCCTGCTCTTGTGTATGTAGCAGACTGTCTGTCCTGCTATGTCCATTTGGCTAAAGCTGGTGATGGGGACTCCGGGAAAGTGGACGTACTCCACCTGACCATACTGCGGTGGGGACGTGATGAGGTAGAGTAGTTCCTCAGGCCTGTCTGCTCCATCCACAGCCAGGAGAGTGGCAGTCGACAAGAAACCTCTGTCACCTTTGGCTACCACGAGTGGTTTTGCATGAATCACAATATCACCTGTGTGGCAAGGAGATTTTGGTTAAGATTCATATTTTAAAATGCTTGATGCCCCGATTGCCGAAGGAACCACAACCTTCAGACTCAGCGCCTGGAGGAACTGGGGTGGATCTGATCTGGATCCAGCTCCTCCAGCTCCTCCCTCAGGACTGGCTCCCCAAGGGTTAAAGGGATCATGCAAGCTGCCAGGGGAGAAAAGCAATCAATGGTGTTCCTCGGCTATAAAATCTCTTACTCATCATCAAAGACATTTCTTTTTGCAGGAGATGCAACCATTACAGAAACCCACAACTGGTCAAAAGGCAGAGAACTATGGCCTTTGGGGCACCCAACTCCAACACCAACATATTTGCACCACAGTCTGAGGCTCAGGGAAAACAGCGGGAGAGGGGTCAGAAACACTGGAAGTCGGATGATCAGAATATCTGCAGAGATGGTGTTTTCTATGTATGAAAGGGTAGCTGCACCCATGAAATCTTAACACTATGGTTATCTAAACAAGACCCACAAAATGACAATACCAGTTGGCATGCCAATCAATGTGTATGGCGGGAGTCTCACAAGGCGCAACCCTTGGATGGAGAACTGCAGGCAATTAACAGCCGTTGAAAGCGGATGAACCAACCAGTCTTGTCCAGGAATAAGCCCCTGATAAGGTTATTCAATCCCCAGTGGTCAGACCTAAGCGCACAGACACATGAGCGACATTAAATTGACTCAGCAGGTTGTGTGTAGCAGCAGGGATGTAGCAATAGAGATTGAAGAGGAAGAGCCAATAATTTGAGAGGGAGTGGGAAGTGCATGGAAGAAATGGAAGGCACTGGAGAGGAGTAGGAAGGGAGGAAATGCTGCAAACAGAGCCCTCATGTCCGCCGTTCTCAAAACTCCCTAAATTAAATACATGTGCTTCCTGTGATGCATAATCTTCATTGTTTTTTTTTTTCCCAAGACGGGGTTTCTCTGTAGCATTGGAGCCTGTCCTGGAACTAGTTCTTGTAGACCAGGCTGGCCTCGAACTCACAGAGATCCCGTCTGCCTCTGCCTCCCTAGTGCTGGGATTAAAGGCGTGTTCCACCACGGCCCAGCTTAATCTTCATTCTTAACTTGTTTGGATTTAGGGTTATCATTGAGACACAACTCTGGGTACAGCTATTACAGCATTTCTGGACATTTTAACTGCTAAGGACTCACCTCGAATGTAGGCAGTATCATTCATAGGAGGAGGCCGGAATGAGCAAAAAAGGAAAGCAAGCTGATCACCAGTCTTCATTTTTCTATTTCCTGACTGAATGCAAAATGGGTAGCAAGCTGCCTCCAGTTCCCGCCACCATGTCTCCCCGCACTGTCCCCTTAGCACTGTGAGCCAAGATAAGCCCTTCTTCCCCCAAATGGCTTCTCAGTATTTGATCACAGCAACTGGGACTAATACAACATCCAAGACAAATATAAAAAAACCAAGGTCAAAGTGCAATCAAGTCAAAGCTAACTGCTGTGGGAACCCTTCTAACTACAAAGAAAAGGACGAGTCAAAAGGACTGAGCAAACCCTTCACAGAAGAAGCAAGGGTACATTTTATAGTACACCTGTTTATAATGCTTAAGAAAGCACATAGATGAGCATTTGAATGAGCGAGATAGAAGTGATCAACGCATGCTGATGATGTTTCACAAACCAGGGGCTATAGTCCAGTTTCACTCACTGGACAGCCATTAAAAATGATCACATCTAAAATAATAAGGCTTTAAGTTGGAGATGTAGCTCAGTTATAAAGTACTTGCCTGGCATGCACAAGGACCAAGGCTCGATTCTTAACACCACAACATAAGTAAATAATAGAAGTGAGCAGGGCTGCTTGGCGTCAGGCGCAGTGCTGGGCTCTTCCACCCTCTCAGCTTCACTGAGAGGAGGAGCTTTAGGTAACCCACAGACGAGAATCGGGGTGTGGAGGTGCTACTTCTGTTAGATGCCATGTGTTAAGAAAAAGTAGAGCCAGAAGCGGCTCCAAGTCACCAGCTAGAAGCACAATTCATAACCACTGCACCATGCTACTCCCGCCTCAATAATCGGCACCAAATGGGCAAATTTCCAACAAGAAAGATAAAATATGTGGAGCAGATTAAAACCACAGAAGCCGCCAGTTGTGGTGGCATATGCCTTTAATCTTAAAGCAGAGAGGCAAGCAGATCTTTGTGTTTCAGGCCAGCCTGGTCTACAGTGTGAGTTCCAGGATGGACAGGGCTACACTGTGAAACCCTGTCTCAACCAAAACAAAACCCAAACAAACAAAAACCCAAAACCCCATTAGCTGTCTCTCTGCCACCTGCTTGTGAATGAGAGGGAAGCCTCCAGCTGTCCCTCTAGAGCCACGCTTGTCTGCCTGCAGCTCCCCACTGCAGCGGTTAGGGACCAACCCTCTGAACCGGAACCTCCACTATCGCCTTGGTCACGGCATCTCGTCATAGAAATAGAAAGTATCGACGACAAACCTCTTGAGAAAACAAGGGAAAATAAAGCACCAAGTAGTATATTTATGTTTACATTTATTTATTCAGTGTGTGTGGTGTGTGTGTGTGTGTGTGTTTGTGTGTGTGTGTGTATGTGTGTGTGTGAGAGAAAGAGAAACTAGTTCCTGCAGAGGCCAAAAGAGGGTGTCAGATCCTCTGGAACTTGAGTTACAGATGGCTGGGAGTCATCATGTAGGTACTGGAAACCAAATATAGGTCCTCTGCAAAGCAATAAATGCTCTTAACCATTGAGCCATCTGTCTGACTAAAATCTGGAGGTATCATTGGTTATCATTAACTAAAGATCATATTGGTTTCTACGGCAGAGGCCAGGCATGCTATTAAACATACCACAGTTCACAAGGAAATTCCCTGTGACAAAGATTATTCATTCCAAAATGTCAGGAGTGCCAATATTATGGAATTCTGTTTCAAATAACCAAACTGGTATTTTGAGCATACTGAGCTGTTTCATCTCCAACTGAAATGCAAGACTCAAAGACCATTGTAAAATCAAATGAAAATCTAATTTGCAGATGCTTTGAGGTAATGGTGACAAACACACCAAAGGCAGTAAGAGGAACAAACAAATATTAGCACGGAAAGTCAAAATATTGTACAGCCCTTTTCCCAGAGGCATAGCCGCCTGGAGGAGGAGGAAGAGCACCCAACTCTTCAGCACTGGGACGGAAGGCAGAGTTTGGGTAGAGCTAAACTACAGACCTGTGCACTCTAAACATCTCCTAAAGGCATCCTTCCTGCCACTGTGGCGATCAGAACACATCATATCACAACTGGAAGGTTAAAGTTGCTTATAATAGGCCCTAGACAGAACTAAGCGTGTGATCTGTATAAAAGAGGTGGCATGACTCTACTTGAGATAAGTTATGCTTGGACTGGAGAGATGACTCAACGGTTACGAGCATTGGATGCTCTTCGCAGAGGAACTGGATTCAGTCCCCAGCACCAACATCGCAGTTCACAACCATTTGTAACTCCAGCTCTAGGGTATCTGTCGCCCTCCTCTGGTCTCCAGGGGCACCAGGCACACATGTGATATACTGACATACATGCAAACAAAGCTCATCCACATACAATAAAAAGGATAAAAAATATAAATAAATGTCTTAAAAACTTATACATGTGAAGCCATGAGCAACATAATAAGCAACTTATAAATGTCAAAGTTACAAAAATAAAATAAAGAAAGAAAATAGGATGCAAGGCTGTACAGTGATAAAAGAAGCAAGATAAATTCCGAGCTTCTTAAATGTTAATAGACAAATACATCTGTCTGCTTACTATAGGCTTTTGTAAATCTTTCTTAAAATAATTGTCTATCAGTTATGGTGGACTGTGGTGGGGCACTTTATACCCTAGCGTCATTCCTTTCTGGGTACCTGCTGAAGTTTCTATTGCCCAACTGCCCTTAACACAGCCTATGACTAAGCTTCAGCCACTAGAAGGCATACAAGAAAAGTGAGCTGCCTTCAAGCAACTGATGAGGCCCTGGTCCACAGGCTGTTACTCAGCCCCTCACTTCTGAAGTGACTGTGGCCTCAGAGATTAGGAGGTGACGGGACAGGAGATGCACCAGGTACCTGTGGAACGGCTTCCCCTGCGCTCTGAAGCTAAGTCAGTAAGAAGACAGCCTGCGCTATCACCTGCCTGTGCCAAAATGAGAGTTGTATTTTATTTGCCTGAACATCCTGCGTACAGCATTCTCCTAGTCAGGTTTCTGTTGCGCTGATAGAACGCTGATTCAAACCAGCTTGAGCAAGGAAAGGGTTTCAGGTCATAGTTCATCATCATCGAGGAAATGCAAGGTAGGAACTGGAGGCAGGAAATGAAGCAGAAGTCATGAAGGGACACTGGTTACTGACTTCCTCCCATGACTTGCTCAGCCTGTTTTGTTCTACAACTCAGGGCCACCTGGTCAGGCGTGGTACCATCCACAGTGGACTGGGCCCTCCCACATCAATCATTAATCAAGAAAATGCCCCCAGGCTTGCCTACAGTCTAGTCTGATGGGGGCAATTTCACAACTGAGGCTCCTTCTTCCCGGATGTTATCAAAACCTAACCAGAACAATGGTAGTTTTACAGAGAAGAATAAATGTATCTATCTGACTGTCCTTAGTGTTAGAATAAGTTTTATAGTTGGAAAACATGTAAATAAAATGTAAATGTGCCCCCAAAGGAAATACTAACTCATTTGATGAAAAATTAATTCAGGACAACTGTAATTATACCACACAGAATGCTTTTCTGTTTTTTAAATTGCACTTGAATCATTGTATTTAATTCTGAGCATCCTGGCAACCAAGGCAAAACCAGGAAACGTTCAGTCAATGAAACAGGATCAGAGACTGTTTGATCTGAAAACATTGAGACGTTGTGATTGCGAACAAGCTATGATTCTTAACCTCCTGGTGTAAGCTGCAACCATAAATACAGAGCAGGGGCAGCTGAGCGTCAGGAGCTTACATTCTCCTGTGTGTGTTGGTGTTTTGCCTGAGTGTGTGTCTGTGCCCCAGGTTTATGCCTGAAGCCTGTGGAAGTCAGGAGAGGCTCTTGACCCCCACACAGCACATGTATGTATGCACTTACACCAGTCCACTTCCTCTGGCAATCCTTGTCCCGGGAAGCATGGGTAAATGCATCCTCACCTTTCCCTGAATCTTCGATGATGATGTGACAGTCAAACGTAGGTGATCTGTTGTCCCCATCCCAGAGGTAGAAGGCGAAACTGTCCCCATTCTGGGACTCCATCTTGCCAGTGTGTGTGTATCTCAGCAAGTTCAGGTCCACATCCTCCTGGGTGCACTGCATGCCAGCTGAGAGAGGGACCCAGTCCCTTCCTATCTGAAAAGTGCCACAGTCAGTCAGGTGCCCTGGCTCCCCAGCTATTAGTGGATACTTCCCCCGTGCCCTAAAAAACTTCTAGTGGGAACTCTTTGGGGGAAATTCTAGACTAGTTTCTGCCTTGGAACCTTATATTTTTCTTTTCAAAGAAATATATTAAAATACTTTAAGACCTCGGATGAAAAACAGCTTCAACCAGTGTACTTTTGACAAAGTCATTCAACAGCACTGGTATTTCCAAGGTATTTATCATCAGTAATCATGGCTGATTAAATATCCCAATTAAGGAGAGCAGGAAGGTAATCAGCTGCTGAAATGGGCTGCTTAGAAATTAAATGTTTTTCTTTTAGAAGTTCTTCTTTTTATTTATCTTAGTTTTTATTTTTGCGCAACTAATAAAATCTCTTTTTTTGTTTTTGTTTTTTTTTCGAAGTGGCTTATTTGCTTCCAAGCTCATCTAGTAAAACAAAACCAGAATGAACTGGCATTTTCCCCCAGCCCACTGTCTAGTCTTACTGAAACCTAAAGAAAGCCATCAGACTTCCATCTCACCCCCTACACACTCTCTCTCTCACACACACACACACTCACACTCACTCTCACATACACTCTCTCTCACATACATACACTCACTCTCTCACATCCACTCTCTCTCACATACTCTCTCCCTCTCTCACACACACACATTCTCTCTCTCCCTTTCTCTTACACACACACACTCTCTCTCACACACACGTGCACACATGTGTGCGCACACACACACAAATACACACTCACACACTCTCTCCCTCTCTCTCTTACACACAGACACACACACACACTCTCTCTTACACACACACTTTTCCTCCCTCTTTCTCTCTCTCACACACACAGACACACACACTCTCTCGCACACACACTTTCTCTCTCTTACACATACAGACACACACACACATACATACACACACTCTCGCACACATGCGCACGTGTACGCGCGCGCGCACACACACACACACACACACACACACGGTCAGTAGAAACTTAACTAACTGTCAGTGCCATCCACAGTTTCCATCAGGATCTTCGAAGCCCAACTCAAGTCAATCCTAGTTAAGCATGTGTTCTGCATAGTTTGGGGCAGAAATTGTGGCTGTTGTTGTTGTTAGAAGAGGCTTTTATGATAGTAGACTGGGGAACAACTGAGAAAGTATTATGGAATAAACTATTAAACCTATATTGTATTAATAGTCCTGTTTTAATTCTCCTAAGTTCCAAGCATAGCTTTTCCTAAGAATGGCTCACGGAATTCATTCCATGTAACCAGAGGAAAACGTCACTTTCGGTGATTCACAATATAAACCATACTGCAGTTTACCTCTCTGGTCATTTGTTGGTCAACCCCCCCACCCCAGTTCCCAGAAAGTCTTGGGCTTTCCTCCCTCTACGTCATCACTTCTCTTGTTCTAGTTGGTGGGATTTGTTCTTTAATATTTTTGCCCACATGACATTTGCAGAAGTATGTCTTACTTCAGGTCCCCTGGGTAGCTACTTATATTGCAGTAGTTAAGCTAGGTTCCTGCTTTGATGAGGTCTATTTGTACATAGAGACTTTCAAATAAACTCTCTTAAACCAGGCAGCATAAGATCCTATTTAATTTCTCCTCTTGGTAACATTGTCCTAGAAAATAAATACTGGGGAAGGTCATTTGCTCTCTTGTTTCTAATTCTTCATTTGCATTCCCAAATATGAGTTTGACTTAACAGAATCATCTGATGCCAGAAAAAGGAAGGAGAGAAAGAGAGAGGAGAGAGAAAAAAAAAACGCAAAATGCAAAAAACAAGCAAACAAAACCAAAGCAGCACTAACAAGCAAACAAGAAGTCTTAAGAGTTCAGGAGGCCTGGAGGCCCGGTCCCTAGCCTCAGTCAACCAGCCTCAGTGAGCCCGAGGGAGGTGTGAGAAAATGGTGTGCAGCCTGCTGGGACCCTGGCCCCATCTGGATCTTCTCATATCCAAAGCAACGCAGGCCCCAAGCCACCCAAACGTGTGCGCTCTCACTGTGTTTCTGCTTCATTACGCTTCGAAATGAAATAAGGACACAGCTGTACCTCAATTTGAATCAGTGATTGCTCTTCTCTCTGACTCTCTGTGGTACTCACGCTCTGTGACAATCAAGCTGCTCCCCACAGCTTTTCTGTTCTGAACTGGCCTGCGTTAGATTAAGACTCAAGCATTCAGGCAGTCACACAGAGGCTGGCTAGAGGTTGACCCATGAATGGGCTGACCTTCTCAAGTGGCTGATCTATGAGTCACGTTGGACTAATCATTAAGCATCGTGCCTGCAATCTGAATAGACTGGAAATTTGCTCCCGGACTAAAAGGAATCTGTTGGAACAGCTAGCACGGACCCGGGTGATTTAACCCTTCATGTGCCTTCATGTTTCTGTGCTTTTCACCTTTTTCCTAGTAGCTATGGAGCCTGTCCTGGAACTCGCTCTGTGGACCAGGATGGCCATGAACTCACAAAGATCTGCCTGCCTCTGCCTCTGCCTTCTGAGTACTGGGATTAAAGGTGTGAGCCACCACTGTCTGGTATATTTTCTATTAAAGTTTGAGTATATATACAAATCCAGGAATGTTGATTTACTGCCATGCAGCTTGCCAGATTCGAATACGGCAGTTACTAAGACATGACAGCCATCAGTGAGCGGGGTGGGAGGACCACCACACAGACTACTCTCTAGTGTAGTTTTTGATTCAAGAGTTTATTCTCTCCCACATTCGCATAAGGCTGGGAAGAGGGACTTCAAAATAAAAACACTAATAAAGACATATTTTTAAATGCTGCCATGTTCCTGAGAATAGCTTAGATCATGGAAGAGAAAATGAGAGAAGCAAAGAGAGAAGTACAGGGATGGGAGGGGAGGGCACAGAAGTTAGGATGAAGGAGTAGAAGAGAGAGAGAGAAGGAGGGTTGGAGGGAGGAAAAGAAGGGGGCGTGGCAACAAACTTAAAAGGTTTCTGATGGAAAAGAGGAATGCTGAGGGAAAAAAAAAAAAAGAAAAAAGCTAAGTTCCATGGATCAACATGAAAAAGTCTGGCGAGGATGTAGACACCTCAAAATATACTGGATCCTCTTTAGAAGTCAGCTTGTTCCAAATGGGCAAGCCCTTCCTTCCAAATCCAGGGACGGTTCTCAGGAGAAGGGAGCAATGGAGAGCCTTAATATTGGTTGGATTTATTACAAGTTGATAAAGAAAATTCAGAAGGGTATAAGTTCCTCCTGGCAAAGGAAAAGTAAATATTTTATTTTTGAGTGAAGAATATGCCCATTTGAGAATGAATTTCAATTGTATGAAGGTATGTGCTGATAGAACTACACCTGCTTTGGAAATAAAGGTGAAAGGGTCATTCTAGGGCCAGAGAGACTACTCAGTGGTTAGAGCGCGTACTGATCTCACAGAGGATCAGGATTTGGTTCCCAGCACCCGTAGCAGGCCATTCACAACCATCTGTAAATCCAGCCCCAGGGAACCTGACCTCCATGGGCACCCTCACATATGATGCACATAAATTCACACAGGCACACATACATTTAACAAATAATTAATTAGGAGCTGGTGAGGTAGCCTAGAGGTTAAGAGCACTTCCAGTGGTTTTGAGTTCAATAGATGTGAGCCAACATCTATAATAAGATCTGGTGCCCTCTTCTGGCCTGCAGGCACACATGCAGGCAGAATACTGTATACATAATAAATAAATCTTAAAAATGCAAAAGCACTATAATAACAATAATAATAATAAATTAAATAAATGTGTTCATTGGCCACTTACCTTAAGCTGAAGTTGCCCGTTTTGGGGAATTCTTTCGAATAAATAGCGAATGGTCTCCCTGGGTGAGTCTTTATCGATGGCTGAAAGAACAGCACTAGACAGAACACGCGTATCACCTGCGGCCATAGAGATTTCAGCCTTCCTGTAGAAAGGAAAATGCCCATGTTAATGTGAAAAAGGAGGGCACAATTCAGCAGGGAACACTTATATCGGTTAGCACAGATTCCACCTTCAAGAACTAAGACATAATAATTAGCACTCAAAGTACTGGAAACTGAGTCATATACCAAAGTCTGAAAAGGGGGTGAGAGCCACCAGTCATGACTAGGGTGCTATGTGAGAGATGCTTCTCATTGTTTACAGGGGTAGAACTTTCCAATTTTCTAAGTTAAATGTAGTTTATATAATGATTTTGCTTCCAGTCTTTTATTTAATGCTTCCAATGTTTCCATGAAGAAAGTAGGTCAGGTACTTTAGATCTAACTAGACAATCAGAATCCTACCCAAAGCAACTTATATAGTGTCTTAACACTCTTCCTGAATGCCCTCCTGTGGGAATACTCTTTGGTTATCTGTGGTCCTGTAATGTCTTCTTCCTCTTCCTGGAAAGGCTGTGGTGCAGGTGATCTTCCCAGGATCTTCTTCCTGAAGAAGTAGAGCTGCCAGGCTGACTCCTGGCATCCGGACACCAACCGGAAGCATGAACAGATGGGACAGTGACAGCTGCAGCTTCCGTGTGGGCTCTGCAGCCTTTCCCCGGCCTCACCCAAGTGCAGAAGGGATTTCTTTCCCCAGTGTGCTAACTCTCCACTGTGATCATCGTGAGATCACACGTGACGACTGTCTGCCTCCACAGCTTTGCTTCTGAGAAACAAAGGAATGCTCAAAGTCCTTGGCCGTGGGACTAAGGACAGCAAGTCTCAGCAGCTGACATCAGGGACCACCAGGTCTTCTGCAGAGAAGGCAATGCCCGATACATCATTACAACCCCTCCCATTCAAAGAATGGCCACTTCCCTGATCGGAGCAGGAGACTTCATCTAACTCTACAATGGAGCAGATGAACCAACTGCAGGAGTCTAGAGCTGATAAGTCTGCTGCTGGTGAGTTTAAGGAGATTAGCAGGGACTTTTACAAGATGAGTGACCATGAGCAAGATGAATGTGGCAGGAAAAGAGTGGCAGAATTACATGTCAGGGGTGACAAGTATCACAGTCTGGGCTACCTTGGGGAAAGAGACTGTATTAGAGATAATTCATCTAGAAAGGACTCTAGAAGTAGAAAGATGGGAGCTAGTGAGAAAGGAAAAGGCAATAACAGATGTTTTTAGTGATGAAGGCAGTTGGGACTCAATCCTAATAGATTCCTTTAAGTTTACATTTCTGTTTTTTGTTTTGTTTTTTGAAGAAAAGAGACCCGACTAAGTGTTCAGGATGTCTCCAACCTTTAGGTTCAAGACATCCACTTGCCTCGGCCTTCCA
Organism: Ondatra zibethicus; assembly: GCA_004026605.1. Taxonomy (NCBI): domain Eukaryota; kingdom Metazoa; phylum Chordata; class Mammalia; order Rodentia; family Cricetidae; genus Ondatra; species Ondatra zibethicus. The sequence continues at coordinate 109,196 of PVIU01001886.1, read as the reverse complement.
TCCTGAGACTGAAGATACACAGCACAGCGCTCAGCTAGGATGGGAACCACACAGAGCATGACCTGGATTAAGCTTCTGGAAGACAGGAAGCTGTGACATTTGTCTTATCTAGTATCTCCCACGGTTGCCAGCTGTCTGCTTTGCGGTTATCGACTGTCGAAACCCATGGATCTGTGTGAGTTGGTGCAGCTCCCTAAGGAGGAAAGTGGAGCCATAGACTGTGGGTATCTGAAGTAAGTGGAATACTGCCCCCGTGCACAGGACATGTGGGCTGAGGTACTGAGAGTCGGGAACCTAAGCACCTACCACAGCATCTAAAGGAACCATCAAAGAAATGGGGTCAAGTGCTGGCAAAGACCAAGCTACTCTTGGCCGAGATGAACATGGCAGGCATCAGATTTTCTTTGTGTTTCTGGAACGGGGAGAACGGCTTGTAACAAGAACAACGAAGAAGAGTTGTGACCACTCACTGTATACAGTCTTTCGCGCACTCTGACATATCGTACTTGTAATGATCCTATGAAAAGATGCTAGCAAGCATCCTCGCCATCCACTAAGAGGGTAAAGGGGAGACAGAGAAACGTGAAGTGGCATGTTTAAGGTCACACCTCTGCTAAGTGACTGTCTGAGTCACCCTGACTTAAGATTTCTTAACCACTGGGACACAGGGGAAAAGAAATAGGAGCAGGTGGAGAGGTAGGAGGAGAATGAGGATGCTTGGGGAGGCAGTAAGAGTTCTACCAAACAACACAGACGGAAGAGAAAGGGGAATCCCTGCTTCCTTCCTCAGGAGGAAAAGAAAGAGGAAGAGACAGGAAAGGGAGAGGGATAAATGTCCCACGCGACAGGCCAGTCAGCCAGATCTGATCATTGCACTTCATGAACACATATCAAAATGTCACACTGCGGCCCACAGATAGATTCAATGATTACTATATTTTTTTTAAAGGAGGGATTCTGAAGCAGGGTTGAAAGAGACTTGGGGATTTTGTAGCTGTAGCTGTTGCTGGAATTTAGGACAGAGGCCGGGGCTTCGCAGTGGACAGACTTCTTTAGTTCTCTGGTCTTGGTGAGTGAGTGAATGAAGAATTTAGTAAAAAGTATCTGCCACCTAATAAGCACTTAGCGAACATCAGTTTTCATCTCGCTCCATTCTTCAAGTGATGATAACAAAGAGGCTTGTAACAATAAAGCATCCTCCCATCCCCGCTGTCATAGGTCTTCTTATATAGTCAAGGCTGTGTCACACTCACTGTGTCCCCAAGGCGAGCCTTGAATCCATCCTGCTTCCTCCTGGGTTCCAGGATTACAGCATCTTCCACACTTAGAAAGGAATGTCACACCAACCTGACATTCCCGCATCGAGATAAGGACACAGACATTTCCTATATATTCTTAGTAGAACTGGTGTCTGAGAAGCAGCCTTCCAAACACTACCATCGCCATTTCCATAACATCTTCTATGGAGTGTTTGGCATGTAGAAGGAACGGTGAAGATCTAACAGGGTAAGATGGGCACTTGTCTGGTTTCTTTTCCCTATGTCGTCCAGGAGACTTTGGGAGTTTAAAGCTTCCCAGGAAGGTGTTCCTAGCTTGATGAAACTCGGTCTACTTAATGCTTAATGGCTACACCATTAAATAAGGGGAAGTCTCAGCAGAGACCTCAAGAGCCAGACACATGCCTGCAGCTATCCGTACAGGCCTGCCGGGCTTTCTGAAGATTTCTGCAGTCTGTGAACTGTGACACTTGACAACTGCAGAAGAAATTGCTGGCACTATAGAAATGCAGCCCTGGGTGAGGGAATTGCCAACGAGTTTCATAGTTCATAGCACTAGAATTCTAAGAAGTCGCATTTTGAGATGAGATAGTATGGTGTTGATCCATATGGGACGTAGTACATATTGATAGAGAAATACCAAGACGACTAAACAAGTGAGACTGGGTATTTCTCCTGATCACTCTTAGGAAAAGGTTTGATGAAATCTGCTGTGAGGACTGTTGGCAGTTAACATCGTCACCCTTCAGTCGAGATATGGTTTGCATTTTGTGTGTTTGTGCACACCCATGTGGGCGCGCATACGTGCATGCACGCATCAAATCATTTCAGGACTAATTGTTTAGGTCACGTTTCCTCGCATTATTTTACACCGGAAGTTCCAGATGCCTGAGTGGCGAGTTTGTGGAAGATGGGCGCAAGGGATTCTCCCCGTGTACCTAGAGCCATAGAACTTTGTGGAATTCAGAAGTGAGTCCCCTCAGGCAGCTTACTTGCTTAGCGTTGGTTTCTCATCGTTCACTGGGGTGATAGCAACTGAAATGGTTTTAAGGATTTTATGCTTCCCATCGGACAACTGGATCACAAAAGCATCAGCAAGGCTCTCCGAGTCATCATGGACATAGGCCAGCTTCATTCCTGAAAGAGGAGAAGGAGAGTCTTGCTTTGGTTGAGGCAGCCGCATCTCACAGATTCTCCATTTTAATACCAGGCTTTGGTGCGCCCAGTGCACAAACCAGTGCATTGAAAGTGACTTGAACTCTGCTTTGTGGAGTCATTCATAGCCCATTAAATTTCCTCTTCTAAAATAAGGAAACTGCATAAACCATGTAATAACAAAGATGTAGTATTTAAACAAATTGAGAAAGTGAATTACATGCGAAAAATTAAAAGTATGATCTCTTTTGACCCAGGCACCAAAATGAATCCTAAGTGGTTCAAAACTTCACTATAAAAACACCCCTTATCCATGTTTCTTTCAATCCTACCCATTGATCCTTTGCATAATCGATTGAAAACTTTAAGTTGCTATTTTCAAAATGTATGATAAAGCTTTAGAAATACTGAGATTTATGCAAAATGTTTGCTGACATATGACCACTAATGTCAAGAAATGAAAAATGTTTAAAATAGAACACAGCCATGAAAAATCACAGCATCCCAGGTTCTGTTGAGAATGTAAATGAAGTGATTGTGAGTTACCTACTATTGCAGGGGTTGGCAAATTCTCTCTGTTTAGGGGCAGGACATTTGTGAGAATATATTCAAATTGTTTGGTTTTGTTTTTAATATGGCCATAAGCGAACCAAAAATGAAGTGCAAGTAAAACCTAACTTTTAAAAATGTCACCAAAATACTCATTCATGTGAACAATTTATTTTTTGTTTGAATTGACTATGTTATTTAAACTTGCCCAATGCATACATGACATTTATTTCATCTGATAACATTAACTGTCCTGAGTCTTCGAATGGCTCAGAAGGTAAAGGTTTTTGTCTTCACACTGAGTTTGAGCTTCAGAATCCACATGGGGAAAAGAGCAAACCAAATCCCACAGGTTGTCCCTTGACCTCCACACATCAGCTATGGCACTAGGAACCCCACGATTCCCCCAAAATGCACAAAATAAATAAATAAATGTAAATAAATTTCAAGCTGTCTTTTTTTCCCTGTAGATAAACTCTCCCTCTGTAGCTAAGGGTGGCCTTGAAAGCCTTGAACTCTTGATCCCCCTGACTCAGGCTCTTTAGATGCTGGAATTACAGACATGCATCATCTAACCCGACTCAGAAAACAGAAAAGAATGAATGAATAAACGATTAACAAAAATCATACTTCCCTGGGGGTAGATTTTAAGCTGTTATTCCCTTTCCTTATGTTTGTAACACTCTTATCTGCAGCACATGGGAACTGATTTGGTCTTATCAGCCATGAAGTCCCAGAATTTATTTCTCTACAATTCACAGAAACTGAGACTGTGACTTGGTTTATAAGGCTCAAACATGAGATGGCATCTGCAACTATTACAAAATAATCTTTGGGACAAAGAGACTCCATTCTAATTAGAGAAACAGACACTGGAAAGAGAGTAGGGGAAAGTGAAAAGCTCCAGGCCAAAGTCCGAGAACAGCTGGCTTCCTGTGGGAGGAGAGTGTTGTGTTCTGAAGGCGGCATCTTGGCCAACCCAAGGTGAGGGAAGACCTTCCAGGTTGGGAAAATGAAACACACAGAAAAGAAAGGACTCTGAGATCAGGCACCAATTCTAGAACTGCATACTTGCTCAAATTTTTGAAAGTATTTTTATACATGGAAAATGGGATAAGGTCGTTTAAAAGGTAATTAAAAAACAATTCAGGCTGCTCCAGTGTGTCATTTCCCTAAAGAACACATTCTCTCCACAGAGACTAATGAGTGGTTATTATATGTGGATCTATATTTGTTTCAACTGTTGAAATTTTGGCAGACTAGCCTCTTGAAATTTAGTCCCATGATCGCAACAGTTTGAAAAAGAAATTTTAAATTATGTTAAAATTCTGTGTTAAAGTACCAATAATCACAAATATAATTGTTCATGGTAATTGTTCATGGTATTCTAAAAGTCAAAGAAAATATCCCACTGCGTCTTCAACTGTCTACAATGTCTGGCTGTGGTTGTACACTCCTCGTTAATCAAGAACCCACAGCTCAGTCTGAAAAAAAATTAACAAATGAAGAACATATTCTTTCCTCCCCCTATTTCTATGATTTGTTAGTATCTTTGAGGGAGTAAAACAGTTTTCCAATTTATATTTTAATTAACAAAAATTGTAAGCATGAAATTTTGATATGTGCAACTTGTGGCATGCTTACATCATACTACTGCCCATCACATCACCTTGTTAGCATGTCCATGTGTGCATGTGTGAACTATTAGCAATGCCCAGCTACCCTACATGTCACTAACCATGGTCAGCACAGTGCACAAACAGATGCCTGAAACTCGGTGTTGTTGCACTGAAATTGTATACCTCATTTTTTCCCTCTCCCCCCCCCAGCCTCTGGTACCCACCAAACAAATTTCTACTTCTCCTATTGCAACTTTAGAGTCTACACATGGGTGGGCTAAGTCATGGCCTACCAGCCTTGAGAAGGTCCATGGAGAAGTTGTGAATTTCCTGTTTGATCTGAGGATACTCTTTGCTGATCGCCACGTCGATGAGGAGGCCATGTTGGGGCTTGTGAGGGATGCTGAAGAGTAAGGGGTCCTTGGGAACATCCCTGTCAGCAGCAGTGATGAAGGAAGAATCCAGCTCTGTCATCTGACCCTCACACACCTGAGCAGGAGCAAGCCAGCAGAGTCAGCACTGTGAAACAGAACCTTTCCTCTATTTCTTTTGAAAAGCTGCTAAGAACAAAAATCCACCCCACTTATATGAAGATGTCCTACTTCAAATTTTCCATGGCATTTTCAGATATCAGTTTCTAGAAAATGAAATTTCTGGTTAACAGGAATGTAAAAAGAATCTATTCATCTTCCTAAGATCTTTTCTAACGATTCTAAGCGCTCTTTCGTTGCACGCATAGGGTGCATGATTAAAATATCTGTGTGGGGCTGGAAAGATGGCTCGGTAGGTAAAAGTACTTGCCACATGAACCTTGGCAATGGGAGTTCAAGACCTGAAGCTTGCATAAAAATGGTGAGAAATAAGTGCATCAAGTGGCCCTCCATCCTTAACATGTGGCCTGTGGTATGCACGCTCCCAAATCATCCACAGGTATATTTCTGCACAAACACATACATTCAAAAAATTGTTATAAAACATAAGACCATTCCTGTTGTTAATGATTCAAAGGTTGGTGCTGGTGGAAGCCAGCAAAAGTACGCTTGCTCTGTCGAAGCCAGGAAAGCTCAGTGTACAAGAGAACCTGGAGTCTACTTCAGACACTAGTTGGTTATTGAACTCAGAAGTCCTTGTTTCTACAATTCTAGTTGTCTACCTGCTTGGGAAGTAGTAAATACCTACTGCAAACACCAGAGAAAATTTGGGGTTTCTGTTTTTAAATATTTATTATTTTTTAAATTTCATTTTGATCATATTCATCCATCACTATCCCTTCCTACTCCCCAATGCCCAATCTCCTTCCCAACTTCATGTCCTTTTTTATTGTTATTAATAACCTTCTGAATCCAACATTTAGATTTTAAATTTTTATTATCATAATAGATACTTTTTAACTTGGGTGCTGAGAGATGGCTCAGCAGGTACAAGTTCTTGCTGTGAAACTTCAAGGAGCTGAATTCAACTCCCAATAAAAAGTCAGCACCCAATAAAAAGCTGGGTGTGGCTGAGAGAATCTTCAGCCTCCTTACTAATGGGAGGCTGAGAAAGCCTGACCTCTGGGGTTGCTGGCTGCTAGCCTACCTCCAGGCTCAGTGGGAGACCTCATCTCAAGGGAACAAGGCATAGTGTGATAGAGCAAGACACCTGGCATCCTCCTCCTCCAGCGTGCGCAGGCGCACACAGACAGACACACACCACCACCCCCACCACCACCACAGTGGAGTGCTATTGCCTCAAGAGGGCTTTAGTCATTTAGGACTTGGCCATCTTAGCTGTCTTGGGTTTTCTGTTTGTTTGTTTTCCTTGCTCAGAGAGAGGATAGGACATGGAATTTTTTGTTTTTGTTCTGAAATACAGGATCTAAAAGTACATAAATTCTACACACGCTTCCTGGGGATCTGGAAGACCACTTGCTGCATTCTGGGGTAGTATAGATGTTCTCAAGAAACCACCAGGAAGGACTGGGAAGGCCTGCCAGTGGCGTAGTCAAGGACTAGTAAAAGCTGCTGAACGTCAAGAAACAAGAACCAACAGATTCAACGCAATGCCCATCAAAATCCCAGCAAAATTCTTCACGGACCTTGAAAGAATGGTACTCAACTTCATATGGAAAAGCAAAAAACCCAGGATAGCCTAAACAATCCTGTACAATAAAAGAACTTCTGGAGGCATCACAATCCCTGACTTCAAACTATACTACAGAGCTACTGTACGAAAACAGCCTGGTATTGACATAAGAACAGACAGGAGGATCAATGGAACTGAACAGAAGACCCAGATATCAATCCACACATCTTTGAACACCTGATCTTTGATAAAGAAGCAAAAAATATCAAATGGAAAAAAGAAAGCATATTTAACAAATGGTGTTGGCATAACTGGATATCAACATGTAGAAGAATGAAAATAGACCCATATCTATCACCATGCACAAAACTCAAGTCCAAATGGATCAAAGACCTCAACATAAAGCCAGCCACACTGAACCTCATAGAAGAGAAAGTGGGAAGTACACTTGAATGCATTGGCACTAGGAACCACTTCCTAAATAGAACCCCAGCAGCACAGACACTGAGAGAAACAATTAATAAATGGGACCTCCTGAAACTGAAAAGCTTCTGTAAAGCAAAGGACACGGTCAACAAGACAAAACAACAACCTACAGAATGGAAAAAGATCTTCACTAACCCCACATCAGACAGAGGTCTGATCTCCAAAATATACAAAGAACTCAAGAAATTGGACACCAAATGAACACATAATCCAATAAAAAAAAATGGAGTATAGACCTAAACAGAGAACTCTCAACAGAGGAATCTAAAAAGACTGAAACACACTTAAGGAAATGTTAAACATCTTTAGTCATCAGAGAAATGCAAAGCAAAACAACTCTGAGATTCCATCTTACACCTGTAAGAATGGCCAAAATCAAAAACACTGATGACAACTTATGCTGGAGAGGTTGTGGGGAAAAGGAAACACTTCTGCATTGCTGGTGGGAATGCAAGCTGGTACAACCCCTATGGGTCAGTATGGTGATTTCTCAGAAAATTAGGAAACAACCTTCCTCAAGACCCAGTAATACCACTTTTGGGTATATATCCAAAGGATGCTCAATCGTGCCACAAGGACATGTGCTCAACTATGCTCAAAGCAGCATTGTTGGTCATAGCCAGAACCTGGAAACAATCTAAATGCCCCTCGACCAAAGAATGGATAAGGAAAATGTGGTACATTTATACAATGGAGTACTACACAGCAGAAAAAAAATGACAGCTTGAATGTTGCAGGAAAATGGATGGAGCTAGAAAACATTATTTTGAGTGAGGTAACCCAGACACAGAAAGACAATTATCACATGTACTCACTCATAGGTGGTTTTTAAATATAAAGCAAAGAAAGCCAGCCTACAAACCACAATCCCAGAAAACTTAGACAACAATGAAAACACTAAGAGAGACTTACATAGATCTAATCTACATGGGAAGTAGAAAAAGACAAGATCTCCTGAGTAAATTGGGAGCATGGGGACCTTGGGGGAGGGTTGGAGGGGGGAGAGGAGAGGCAGGGAGGGGAGCAGAAAAAAATGTAGAGCTCAATAAATATCAATTAAAAAAAAAGAAACAAGAACCAGCAGGTTATCCTTATAGCCAAGGGGATCACTTCGTGAGAGCCTATGCTTTCTTTCCTGCTCTTTCCACTGTCTCTGAAGGGACCATTCCTACAGGTGCACTATGACATTTGGACAAAAACAATGTTACTTTTATCTGACCTTTTCAAATTAAAGACAAAAAATCTTAGATTAATTCATAATGATAAACCTATTGAATAACTTTTGCCAGTATCTTACTTGCCCCACCCTTGAGAACTTTAGTAAAGTAGTTTAAAAACATGTTGTAATTCTCCATCTATATAGAGTTTAACTATGAAATGTTTTCTTCTTGACTGTGTGGTGATGTATCTCTTTTACAAAATGGTAAATTCATCCACAAGATTACCAAGGAATTTTCTTAAAAAACAAACAAAAAAACTACAGGATTCTTTTTTGGAAATTGAATTGTTTCTTGAAATTATAAGAATAAAAAGTTTAAAGGAATATACATAAAAACAGATATTTACTACTAAATAGGTTTGCAAATGATTATAACAAACTAAAACATTTGATGGAACACCAACTATCTATACTATCTATACAAGGACATTTTCTAACAGGAAAACCAAATGTGTTCTGTGAAGAAGAAAAAAATTCTTGAAGCTTGAAAGTTGTCTCTGCCAATGCCCAAGTGTCTGAGGGGTGTGTGTGTGTGTGTGTGTGTGTGCAAGAAAGCAGGGGTGAAAGACATAATTACTTCCACAAAGGGATCAGGGACGACTTCCCAGAGGCCTAATTACTCCAGAAGCCCTTGCCCCTGGCAGATAAAGATAGTAGAAATAGGTGCAGGAGTGATCATTCATCGATTTTTTTTTCTTCACATAATCACTGAAGGGCTCTCCAGAGTAAACCATGAGCCAAAAGAAGAGGGGAGGCAGGAGTTGGCTCTTAAATCTCACGCTGAGGTGACGCTCGTGTGCTGTTAAGATTCAGGAGAAAATTAAAATCAAATAAAGACTTTCGCATTTAGAATGTGATTATTTTTAGCAAAAAGAATGAGGGAAAATAATGGCTTTGGTCAATATTAGAAAGAAAATGACACACACACACACACACAAAAAAAAGAAGATGACACACTAAATAGTACTGAAAACCCTTGCTCATTAAGGGCCTACTGTGTTTGGCCAACTCGATCATCCTAAGAATCTCTTAGGAGAAAATACATATATATTTTTGAAGACGGAGAAACAGAAGCTTGAAGAGAAATAACCTGCTCAAGATGCAAAAATTATTCAACGCAATGCACAAGTTCCTTTGAGGCCAAAGACTGTGTTTGTGTTCATTCAACTTGCTAGTGCATGTATATGAATTAAATAATCATATATAGACATGCAGAATATGTAAAAAGGAATTACATATTGATAAGAAACGATTTCATACATGTATTAAAGTTTTGCTTTAGAAAGTAAAGCATAAAGTAGAGGGTATGGTTCTCTTATTTGTAAGTAAAAACACACAGAAAAATTATAGTATACAGACACAATTCTGGCGTGTCCATAAATCTCTTGGGTTACTTACTTAACCTGTTTATGCCCCATTTCTTCAGTAATGAAATGGCAATAAAAACACCATCACCCTAAAAGCCTATTGTGGGGATTAACTATGAATACATGGAAAAGACTCAGAACCTAAAATCCAGTAGGTACTCTATTATGCCCACATAGACACACACATTCACACACACAGATGCACACACAGACACATGCAGACACACACACAGAGATGCACACGCAGACACACACACACACACACACACACACCATCCTTACTAGGTTAATAGTTCACAGGTGTTAATTATATGGCACAAGAGTCTGCTTTCCTTACTTGTCAGCAAATTAATATATTAGGTGCACCTGAACCAACATAAAGGGATTATCTAGGCAAAAATAAAAATCAGAAAAATATAAGAAAATAAAAAGGAGCATTTGGTATGTTTCTTACAGTAATATTCTGTACCACAAAGTCAGGAGCTTCATCATTTGTGGGGTTGATGATAACAGGAAATGTTGTCTCTAAGGAGCGTCTCTTCCCATCTGTGGCATACACCATGAACTGGTCGGCACTTGGTTCCACCCTCAGGTGCCTGGACTGCACGTAGTTAATGTGCAAAGCCTTCATGTCTCTCCACTGGAACGAAGCTAGCACACACCAAGACAGAACAGGAAAATGATAAATAGCACTCCCCAGGAACTCTCAGTCTTTACCAGCTGCTTCTCTGTGAAACAGGAATTGGTCATAGTGGGGACTAGTGCGACGCCTATCAGCCATCCACAGAAAGGCAGGTCCCACAGACAGGAAGGAAGGATGAGAACCTGCCCGAAGAGTGAAATTGTGATCACCACTCATCAAGATGCAGGGGACTTCGTGATCACTCTCCAAACACATGACCTGAGAGTCACAGAGAGCTGCCCTTGGCTAAACTGTCCTTCCGACACATGGCTCTTGTCTCACTTGGTTAAGGAAGATGCCACCTTTTTGACACAAAGGCAAAATGAGCGGAAATCCATGATTTGTCTACAGAACAGACATCAAGAAACTCACTGCACTGAGTGGAATTAGTTGACTTGATGTCCAGCTAGCCTTAAATCAGAAGAGGGAAATTGTGAACTAAATCACAAGAAAAGTTGCATAACCTTTAATTTGATTAATCTGAAGTCTTAATCTCACTCAAATTTAAAAATACAAATGTCTTTAAAGATGATTGAAAAATAATTTACTTAAAAAGTATTATCTTCAGAAGATTTGGGTTTTGCTTTTTATTTATGTTATGTTTTACTAAGAGCTATTCTGATTGCTGAGAAACATTTTACTTTCACAATTAAGCTGGGTCTTGGTGATGCACGTCTTTAATCCCAGCACTTGGGAGGCAGAGGCAGGAGGACCTCCAAGTTCGAGGCCAGTGTGGTCTACAAAGTGAGTTCCAGGACAATCAGGGCTACACAGAGAAACCCTATCTCAAAAAACGAAAATAACAGCAGATCAATGTAACCTACGTGAGCATTTCAGGTTTTCTCGCAGTACCAATCATGGCGTATTTCTCAGTATTTTCCAGTAATTATTAAATTATTAAAAATGCTAAAAGACTGTGAGAATGAGACCCTGTGGTTCCTACCGGATTAAGTCTACCATAGGGCCGTATTGCCAGGAAGGCCTTAGAAAGGTGAGTACTTCAGTGTTGATTCATATATTTTTCAAAAGTGAAGTTTCTAATTATTTCAGTTATTAATGTCTATGCATAAAAAACTAAGTTAAAAGTTAAAATGAAAAACAATTAAGACTCAACATATCAGCTAGAATCACCAAAATTATCTCTTTAAGGCATATATGGTGACTGAGGTGTTTTGAATACTTGTGGATTTCCTAAGCATGGTCCAGCTAGTCACATCCACGAACACTAGCAAGACACTGCTGGTCAGGAGACCAGGCCTTACCTATGCTTATGCCCATGTTACTTTTCTCAAAACCTGCAGAAGGGAGTGTGTTTTCGAGGTAGCCGAACTGAGGATGCGACACCAAAACAAATTCTAAGTCGTCTGGCGCGGTGTCCGGGTCAGTGGCCGTCAAATGATGAGTAGTAAGGGTTCCTGAGAAGCCTTCGTCCACCACGAGCGGCCTACCTGCACACCAAGAACAGCAGTCACAGGCCAGTGAGATGGCTCAGTGGGTAACGGCGCCCACTGCCAGGCCCGATGACCCGAGCTTAATCCCCAGAACGCACACTCACAAAACGAGTAAATAAAAATGTAATAAAATTTAAAAACACACACTTCTGTGAGCCTGAACTCCTCCATCGGAATAGTGAGAACTGAAGGGTGTGATTGCAATCCCAACCAGCGCGGCCTCCCACAGGCAAATACGCTGCCATGGGAGATGCTCGGTTTTTTGGCCATAAATTCTCTTTGCAGAAAAAAAAATGCAGGGGTAATGAGTGGGATTTAATTTGACTTATGGAATTGTATACTTTTTCTACAAGCCAGCCAGATGATAATGGAAAGGCGGCAGCAATGCTAAACGCTGTGCTACAGCCCTCCAGTCACTCTCAAGGAACTCTGATTTCCCTTGTGTCTCTATAGAAGTGATAAATGAAAATAAGAATTGCCAAACTGTTTTAATGATAAGCCACTAAATGTAGTTTATGTACTCCTCAAGATCAGTCACTACCAGTGTTTGTCAGAGTGCTAATTGCCTGAGAGCGATTATGAATTGCTCATAACGAACATTTTTTCATGCCTTGGTGCTTAATTATTCTGCTGGGATAATGCTTCCTTTCCAGAACATTGCTTGGGAGATAGCTAGCAAATTACAAGAACGTTCATACATATGCTTATTTTTCTGTGAGACAGAACATATACATAATGCCTATGAAGAGATGACTTTCTGAAAAACACGTAAGGTTAAATGCATATAAATGGTCTCTGTGGTAAACACATTCTGTCCTGGTAGAAATTATTATGGATGAAATAAATTATTCTCTCTCCAGCCGGCAAATGATGTTTTCCCATGTGAGATAAAGCAGTATATCTGAGGTTCTCAACATCCTTGTAACACGCACACACAGACATACACGTGCTGTTCCGTTCTCTCTACATATGGAAACACATAAATTTTCAAGCAAGTAAATTCTTTTGCCCTGTGATTGCTTTTATTACAGATTTTGAATTCATTATACATTTCTGCTGAGATGATTCCTGGACAGCAACTGCATTTCTTGGTGTTTTAATCTAAGAGAATTCTTTCACTAAGTCTTGGCTGTGACACTAAGACATTCATACACATAGGAACAACACAGTCACCTATGATCACTGAAGGTGGCTGGTTGTCGACAGGATGCACTGTGATGTTGAGCTCGTACATGGGAAAGGACTCATGAAGAGGAGCAGATGGATCAGGTCCATTGTAGCAACAGTCATTCACCAAAGGGCCAGCCTCACCATCCGAAACCACCAATATAATGGTGTCAAAACAAGGTGCTAGGCCAATCTCACCACCTGGAAAACAGAACACCAAGATCAACCCCACTCCTACCTTTTCTGCCCACATTGAGTAGAAAGGGAAGAAATTTGTGGGCCTCAAATATGAAACTCAATTTTATCACTATAAAATTAAATATAGTCAGGAAAATAATGTAAAAATATTTATCCATCTGTTGACTCTTTTGAAATCCCTGCCAGCCATGAACCACCATATGGAGGAGCAAAGTGGGCCTAACATGGGTCTGACAGCTCACAAATGAACAAGGGGCAGGCATGAAGCCTAACTAGGGATGCTTTATTCTTCCCTCCTAACCCTTTGATGCTAGCAACAACCTCAGGGAGAGGCAGAAAGTGCCCTTGTTCCCTTGGTAATTATGTCTCCACATGCATTGACCATGGGAAATGAACAAGCACCAATCACACGGCAGTCATGAGACACAGAGGACTCTGGATAAGTGTAAAGAAAGGTCATCCACTTTTTGGCCAATTCTTCCTGTGTTTCTTTTACTACGCACTAGCCAATCACTTATCAGTAAACAGGACAATCTACACTAGCCTATCACATACCAACAAACAGGACAGCCTATGCTCTCCAGGCAACAGAAAAGTCCTGAATGTGGGCTCTTGGCAATTCTTAAAGAGCCAAGAAGGAAACAATGCTGGGAGCCCTGAAGAAAAGGGAAGGGCAAGGGGAGGGAGGGGAAGAGGAGAGAAGAGGGAGAGGGAAGGGGAAGGGGAAGAGGGGCACGAGAAAGGGAAGGGGAAGGAAAAGGAAAGGAGAAGGGAAAGGAAGGAAAGGGAAGGGAAGGGAAGGGAAGGGAGGGGAAGGGAAGGGAAAGACCAGAAGATCAGTGACGTCATTTCCTCTCACCAGACACACTGCCAAATCTACACTGAGCTTGAGCCTGATGTGATTTTCCTTATTCAAAAAAAACCAAAAACAAAAAAAGACAAGGAAAATTCAGAGGCAATACCATTGAGTAGGCAAATGAATAAAAGATCAAAAACTAGAAATCCAAGGTGAACTTTAGAGAGTTCAGTAGAAACCATTTGTTTGATAGCTGCTGGGAGAGGAAGGGTCAGTTTTCTTTAAGAGTATGACGCCTGGTTGAAGAGGGTCCAGGGAAGGGGCCACACCCAGGGGTATTTGGACAGCACAAATTGATTTGATGGGTATAGATGGGTAGGTAGATATAGATAGATGACTGATAGATGATAGATAGATACATACATACATAGATAGACAGATACATACATACAGAGATACATAGATAGATAGACACATACATACATGCATACATACATAGATAAATACATAGATACATAGATAGATACATAGACTGATAGATACATACATAGATACATACACATATATATACATATATATATATATATATATATACACGTGCAGAGATAGATACATAGTGATGGGTAGGCAGAGAGCTAGGAGTGGATCTAGGAGGAGGTGGGAAGGAGAGATAAATATGCTTAAAATACACTATATGAGATTTTGAAAAAAATAATTAAAATAGTTTTCAATAAAGGAAGCACTACCCTTCAACTTTGGCAGGAATAAAAAAAGAAATCTCAACTGTTCAAAGTGATGACAAGAAATAAGTCGATTTAGAACATTTATCCATTAGTTACTCATTTGATAAACATCTACTCAATTCCCACAATGACATAATTAGCTTCCTGGGCATTCTAGCAGAGCAAAAGCAGACATTCTGCACCTGTAAAAGGCATTTTTTAAATATGTTTAATGTCAAAGGACCTACTGTGTGTTGTTCACTATGTGTTGATAGACAAACAAATAGTGAAACGGTGAGAAGAAAATTAAGAAAGAGATCACACTCAAAATACTTAAAAAATAAAACAAAAAGCAGAACTTCACAACAACCAGTGAAAGAAATGATAAGGACATAAAAAACAGAGATATATGCCGTGTTCACACTACCCAAAGTGATGGAGAGATTCAACCCAATCCCATCAGAAAGTGTGCAATTTTATTAATTATCAGGAAAACATTAGTCAAAAACCACAGTGAGTTATCTTACTCAGCTGAGCATCCATCACCAAAAAAGACAACAAATAACAAATGCAGAGAAACACAAACACTGCTAGAGGGAGTGTAAAGTAATAAGAGTTTTATGGGGAATGCTATGCAAATCCCTCAAAAAATTAGAATGACATATGACCCAACAATCCCACTCTTTATTGCACACCCAAAAGAGATAAAATTTCTATATCAAAAGATACGTGACCCCCCCCCCGCCATGTTTACTGCAGCATTAGTCATGAGGGAGAAAATGTGGGGCCGCCCCAGTGCCCTTCCCTGGATGACATGGAACAGGTGGTGTGTTTACGCTACGCCAGTCACGGCAACCTGGGTAAAATTCAAGAACATTATGTAAAGTGAAACAAGCCAGACCCGGAAAGCAGTTTCGCGGAAGTACAATATGGAGCTGTGGGCAGCAGCCAGAGAAGGGGAAGAAAAGCAAATCCAGAGAAGTGTGCTGGGGCAGGAGTAGGGGGAAGACTGAGAGAAGGATCCTTTGTGGAAGAGGATAAAAGGGATATGATACTTTCATGGTTATACTACAATTACATAGTTTTCTCCTTCCCTTCCCTTGATCCTAACCTTCCCATATACCCCTCCTTGCTCTATTTCAAATTCATAGATTCTTTTCTCATTAATTGTTTGTGTGTGTATGTGTTCCTAAATATGTACAATCTGCTCAGTCTGTATAGCATTACTTGTATGCATATGTTCTTAGAGCTGACCATTTGGTATTGGATAACCAATTGGTGTGCTCTTCCCAGGGAAAGACCATGTCTCCCGCTCAGCATCCCTTAGTTGTCCATAATACTTTGTCTAGCTTTCTCCCTTCCAAGTTAGCATGTCGTCTGGCATTATCCTTGTTCAGGTCAAGTTTAGGCAGCCATGTGGCTGAGACTTCACAGGTGTAGCTTCTCTAACATTTCTCATAGCACCCTCTGTTCTTCTGGCTGCTATCATCTTTCAGCCACCCTTCCACAGTGATCCCTGAACCTCAGGTGTGAGAGCTGTGTTGTAGAGGTATTGGCTAGGACTGGGGTCTATAGCTCTGCTTTTTGTTTGGCTGTAGTTTTCTGTAATAGCCTCCATCTGTTACCAAGAGAAGTCTCCTCAATTGAGCGGCGAGGACTACCCTTAGCTGTGGGCACCCGAACAAATGTTATGAGATCACGGAGGCATGCCCCCAGATTTTGAAGGAAAGCCAGTGGGGCATGTTTCCCAATGTGTGGCAGGATTTGGGAGTCAGTGGAGCCTCACGAGATGGGAGAAATGGATACCAAAGGTGGGCTTCTGAAGGTGGTAGCCCAGCCCCTAATTTGTCTTGTTCTTTGCTTCTTGGGCTGTCACCGTGTGAAGGGACTCTGCCGCATGCCTCTGCCTCGGCTGAGATTCTCCGTCACGCCTTCACGGCTGTGTGTGGTTGAAAACTCTCAGAACCAATGCACAAAATGTCGTCCTTCCCATCAATTTCCTGTCAGGTATTTTTTTCATAGTGACACAAAAATAAGTACTACAGTGTCCTGCTCAACTAGCGTTTCCAAAGCCTCTTACTTCCTCCATTCCTCCATGGAGTTTTCAGTCTAAAGAAACCTATGCACGTGTTAACAGGAAACTGATAGTGCGTTACTAACTCAAGCAAGAGGAAATGCGTGATGCTGCTTCTGAGCAAATGCTACTAACTTAGACTTAAGCCGATGACTCAGGATTTCTGTTGCTGTGATGAAAGACTGTGACCAAAAGCAGCTTGAGGAAGGAAGGATTTATTTCTAACACACTCCCATACACAGTCCACCATTAAAAGCTGTGAGGACAGGAGCTCAAGCAGGGCAGGAATCTGGAACCAGGAGCCGGTGCAGAGGCCATGGAGGGGTGCGATTTACTGCCTTGCTCCCCATGGCTTACTCAGTCTACCTTCTTATAGAACCCAGGACCACCAACTCAGCGATGGCACTGCCCACATCTGTCTATAAGAAAATGCCTTACAGGCTTGCCTAGTCTGTTCTTCTAGTCTGTTCTTATGAAGGTATTTTCTCAATTGAGAATTCCTCTTCCCAAATAACTCTACCTCATATCAAACTGACAAAAAAACTTGGCAGGAAAGAAGATACGCAAAGGACAGTATGAAGTGCCAGTGTGTCAGGGTCATCCTTCCATGTGAAAGGGTTTTAACTGCACACTTAGATAACAGTGCTTCAGTAGTGTGGACCATACTCCACTGTGGCCCATGGGCTCAGTGCTGTGCCTTGTGAATGTCAGATGCTGACTTACTACTTTCTCTCATTGAACACTTCACATGGCGGGAAGAAATGTGAACTGAGTAACAATATATCAAGGTAACGTCAGTGGAAACCTGGTCCTTATAAACCTGCCCTCTGTTCCGTCACACGCTACGAGCAAAGCATACAGAGTACAAGACATCGACTTGCTTCTTAGGAACTGAGAAAGGACACCAGTTACTTCTAGGAAGCTGGCTGGTGGTCAGGAGACTTTTTAAAGTGATTGAATCTGCAAGTTAAATGGTCAAATTCTTCAAGTTGACTGAAAAAAAGACAGGTTTGGGTGAGAGGGATTTGGAGAGGGGGTATTTGAACAATGGAGCAAGTGACGGTGCTCTTTCTCCACATCATACTCAGGCCAGAGGACCTCTGTCCATGACGACCATGCTTCCAAATTGGGGTGCAGACTGCAGGCTGCTTTATCTTTAGTGGAAACAAGCATTAAGATTGCCATGCTATGGGAGCCCACGGCAAAGGGTGGAGATCAGACTCCTTCAAATGCCTTCCCCACACAAGGTTGTCACTGACCTGTGTGTTTGTACGTCACAGCCCCTGAGATGACATCTCCCTGAGAGAACCTGTCCACGTGGATTCCAGCCTTTCTCACCACCCCATGCTGAGGTTTTCGGGCAATCAGAAACAATAGTTTCAAGTCGTCGCTGTCTGCATCAGTAGCAAAAATGTATTCAGGGGTGATAGTCACCTCTCTACCCTCTGAGCAATGCATCATGGGGATAAGGTCAGCCTTCAGAACAGGTGGCTCATCGTTCACAGGGAATACCTAAGCAGGAAAATAAAAAGAGCACAGCTTTGAGGAAAAGAAGAAGTGACAAATGTCCCAGCTGGAAAACCACAGCTCACAGTCACGGTAACAGGCATTTTTCATCTTCTGGACACATGGAACAATAGCCATGAAATTTGGCCAAAGCAGCCAGAGTCTCTGACTTTCTCAATTGGTGGAGGAATGCTCCGCATGAGAGATAATTTAGGCAGGAATGGGAGTCTGTGGCTATAGCTGGGAACTCAGAGCATTCACTGTTCTCAGAAGACAAAGCAGACATGCAATACAAAGCATCCCTCGCTTTAACACGTAGCCTCTTTCATTAATACACACACATTCCACAAGAATTAGGGGCGCAGTGGTTGGATGCATGTACATCCATGGCATCAAAGTTATTTCTATTTCAAATTACCAGGTGATTCAAAGGTTTCTGCCACCTTCAACTTCTGGCCACCCACAAAGTTTCCACAGGTCCACAGGAATATAACAGCATGTCAAATGGCTTGAGTGACAGGATTTTGTTTGTTGTTAGTTTGGTTGGCTGTTTGGTTGGTTGATTTAACTTTGTGGCTGTTTGTCTGGTCATTTGGTTGGTACTACCCTGTGAGCCCGTGTACCCTTTCAGCCCTACACAACCTTCTACATACTTAGCCAAAGTCATCTTAGTAAGCGTCAATTTCAATTGCTGGTCTGCAGGGTCCTTCAGTGTCGGCTCTCCCCATGATTCTCCTAGGAGTCTCTGGTGTAACCTGCCATGGGGGCCTTTGCCACCCGACTCTATTTCACCCAAGCACACACTCCTTGCCATCTCTCACGGTCTCCGTCTCACCCCTTGAGCCTGCCCAGTACATGCTGACTCTGTCTCTTGTACAACTGATTTCTGCCTCAGATCTCATGTGTGTTTTCCAAAGAAGGTTTCCTGATCACTCAGAATAATTGAGAAGCTTCAATTACTTACACTTCTGTTCATAAAACATATGTGCATGTGTGTGTGTGTGAAGCTTCAATTACTTACACTTCTGTTCATAAAACATATATATATGTGTGTGTGTGTGTGTGTGTGTGTGTGTGTGTGTGTATCTCAATTATCTTTGGGATTATCCAGTTAGTGGCTGTCACCCTCTGTGGTCTGTAACTTCAAGAACAGGAACCTTGTTTATCTTATTCATAATTGTTCAACAAGCATCTATCTAAGACCCCCACATATATTACAGAAGGTGCTAACTAAACATTTGTTGAATGAACAAATGAATGAATGTAACTTTACCTAGTTCCTATGCATTCAAAGGCTAACGACTATAGACAAATACAAGAGAACGATGCTGATGCCTTCCTATAATGGGTACAGGGATGAGTGGGTAGATGCTCTAACTGAGTTATCAAAGGTGTAAAAATGTTATTGTCTGATCTCCCCTTTGCCTATGAAGAAAAATAATCATCTTTGTTCATATCTTCTATGTGAATCCATTAAAGACTTATCTTTCTTGCTTGACCCTAAGAAATTTTATCAATTTGTTCACATGGATGGTAACTGTGAATAGCCATTGTGAGGGGAAAAAAATCACAAGCATTATCCAAAAATTGTTTTGTCTGGCTTTTAAAAATTATGTCCTTTAATTTAAAAAATAACAAAAAATGGAAAAAATGGTTTCTTTTGCTAAGATGTGCTGCTTATTGCCAGGCAAATAAGATGGTCATATAGAACCATATACAGATAGGAGTACGGTCTTTCCTTAAGAAAAGAAAAAATGAAAAAGTAACTCAGAGAATCTTTCTTTGTATATAAAAGTTTTCCATAAAGAAAACATTCTTTCTTGAAGCTGAAATGGTCTCCGGCTTTTCATGGAGCCATCACAGGCCTTTGTGAGGAGTAAGGAGGAAAAGGAGAGACTATAGAACCTGGCACAGTAGGCGATCAATACCAGCCAGGAAGGAGCAGGGCCACAAAATCAGGAAGAACGCCTCACATTACACCCCCAAGTTCATAGCTTGGAACCAGCTGAAGACTCTTCAGGAGCCCGAGTGTGTTAAAGAAAGATAATTCCTTCCCTGTCTGTTTTTAAAAACAATCTATAGATATTAATACTCTATCTTCCAGACGCATAGCATTTTATGTCACTGAACTCTAGCCCATATTCAAACAGGAAGAGATGGAAGGGAGCAGGACGAGAACACTCAGGGCTCTTCAGGGAACATGATAAACTTCTCTACCAGCAACTATAAACACTTGCAAACCATCTGCTGATGCTCATGGCCCCAAACACCCAAGTTCTCAGAAGTCCCTTGAACATGAGCCAACTTTGTGAGTTGACTTTGTCAAAGGAAGGGGGAAAATGACTTCAGGGTTGTGGTGTAGACATTCCTAATGGAGCCCCACATGCATGGCTTTGTCCAAAAGGAAAGAGAACCCCAGGGGTTCCGGACAGTCTTCCCAGCTGCTAATAAAGCTTGTGTATCATAGTTCAAAAATATT
This sequence comes from Ondatra zibethicus, assembly GCA_004026605.1. NCBI lineage: Eukaryota > Metazoa > Chordata > Mammalia > Rodentia > Cricetidae > Ondatra > Ondatra zibethicus. Next base: position 88,385 of record PVIU01001886.1, on the reverse strand, counting down.
AGACACAGTTTATATTACAGAATAAACTACGTTTTAAATTAGGTATTTGTATTCAAGCTTAGATTAATTCTAACTTCAGATAAATTGGGGGTGGGGTAGGGGAGATGGAATGGATATGGCTGTTTCAGTAGAGTCTTTGTCTCTACTGCCTGACCAGAGACACTCACAGACACAGCTGGCAACCTTCTACTTGGGAGTCTGCGTAGTTTAAGTTGTTTCGGGACCCCGAGAAGTTCCCAGAATAGAGACTTTACATTCAAGTGATTCAGGGAGGAAACTTTCTACCTACCTCAATGTGTAGAACAAATTCTGCTGAGTTTGTGCCATCTGTGACCTCCAAGAATATCTCATCCTGGAAAACCTCAGATCCGTCATGGCGATACCTACAGGGATAGTATGGAAGTCAATCTGTTAAAAACACATGGGTGTAAACTAAGCTGCATGGCACAAGCGCTCCTCCGTACAGATATTTTCACTTGTATCTTAATAAATAAAACTTGCCTGAAGACTAGACAGTAAAACAACCCCTGGTCAGCCTTATAAACCAGGCAGTGGTGACACACACCTTTAATCCCAGTAGCCACACTAGTTTGCCATAGAAACCGGGCGGTAGTGGTGCATGCTGTTAATCCCAGCCCTAGAGAGGAATATAAAGTGGGAGGAGACAGCTCTCAGATACAGTCTCATTCTGAGATCCCTTGAGGCAGGATTGCCATCTCAGACTGAGGTAGAGGTAAGAGCCAGTGGCTGGCTGTTTTTCTTTTTTGACCTTCAGGTTAAACCCCAATATCTACCTCTGAGTTTTTAATAATTGTTCTGAACTCCTCCACCACGTTGGCCATGACTTCAGTAAATAAGTAATTATTTAATTAAGCAAATAAGAAAAGAAGCAGTATAACTATAAATGAGAAGATATGTAACCACTCATTATCCCTAAATGTAAACTTGGTCTACCTGGGAAAACATTGTGTGAGCATTGGTGATTTTTTCCCAAAACAAAAACAAACAAACAAAAACAACCTTTTGGAAGCAGGAGAAACAGCTTAAAGTTAAAATCCTGGTCTGTTCTTACACAAGACCTGAGGTCAGCTCCCAACACCCATCTTAGGCACCTCACAACCACCTATAGCTCCAGTTCCAGGGTCTCTGTTGTCTCTGGCCTTGATAGGTGCCTGCATTCGCACGAACATATCCACATACGTGCATGTGTATGTGCATACGTTCACGAAAACACCCACATATAATTCAAAATAATCTTGAGAATAAATTTCAGAAAACAGTCCTCCAACGGCCTCTGTAACCATGGGAAGGCCTTGGCCTGGTATCCATGCAACAGCGGAGTGTGGCTGACTGGAGCCAGAGTGACCCCAAGACGAAGCAGAACACCCCAAGGACGCCATGAGCCCTGTGCCTCCAACCCTCCTCCTGTGCTCTAGAGCTCTTCCACTCCTCTCGAAAGTCTTGATCTACGAGCAGGGTGTGGCCCCTCCACCATATTCCATGTTCATTTACAAGCTCCCCAACCTCTGCACATCTCCTCGGGTTTAAAAAGACCTTTTTTGCCGTTGCTGTTCTAACCTTGGCCCTAGCTTCCTCTTCATTCTCAGCCATTTTTTTTAAAAAAGAAATTGTTTAAGTCTAGGCCTTTCACACACTTTCTATGTGACAGTGACGGTCAGTTAATTCTAAGTAGCTCTTGATTTAACTGGGTCTTTTTTTTTTTTAATCACACCAATGATTTGTTCATACTAACAAATGGAATTATACCCTAGGAATCAAAAATAAAAGTTTCAACAAAGCAGTATAGTATATTGAACCTATGTGATATTGTTACATGGCCAAAAAGGACTATATTTTATTCAAGATGGGTCACCATTAGGGCGATAATGGATTCAGTCCCAATGGCGGGGGAGGCCTATACTCTGTTACTCCCCTGTCTCTCAAACACACTGCCTTCTATGCTCTGTTTTCCCATGCCTCGTACTGTTTCCATTAAAAATAATTATAAGTTTCAGTGTGACCATTTCACAATGCTGTTATCCCTAAAACAGCTAAGGGTATCTGGGAATGCACTCATGTAAAGCCTGACAGTGGAGCCCAGCAGATCCTTAAGACCCAGCTCCTGAAAACAGTTGCAAATGTGTCCGCATCTCTGTGCTTAGTTCTGCATGAGAACAGAGTGATGTCCCTCACCAGTCTTGATGACTCGGGTTAAATAACTAAAAAACACTTAACTGCAATTCTCTAGAAAGGTGACAATGCATAAAATTCCAGGAAATATTTCTACTTTTTTCTGTCCACCGTTCATCCCAGCATTGCCTACACAAAAGTCTCAACATGTAGATAGGAGCTGAGATGTCAAAATCCAAGCTAGAAACTTAACAGAAAAATCTTTTTTTGTGTGTGTGGGTTTTTTGAGACAGGGTGTCTCTGTGTGATCTAGAACTCACTTTGTAGATCAGGCTGGCCTCAAACTCTCAGGCATCCACCTGCCTCTGCCTTGCTAGTGCTAGGATTAAAGGCCTGCACCACCACGCCTGGCCAAAACAGGAAACTCTAATGGGAATAGGTGAATACCGAAAGAGACCAGAAAAGATTCTAAGTCTGATCTAACTAAGCTGTAAAGGTTTGAGTGACCTTGTATGCAGTTTTCAATCCCTAGTGACCTTCCTGGCTCAAAAGTAAGCATCTGATGACAAACACCTCCTACCACACTTCACTAACACTTGTCGGCTTTGGTAAGTGGAAAATTAGTCTGCCTGACTGTTATTTTTAAGCAGCTTGCAATGTTTTCCAGAGATGTCTCACTTGATTTGAAAAGGTTTTTTACAACTATATTAGTAGGGAAAGGGAAAATCTCCAATGGGAGCTACCGTGAGGATTTCTCCACCCGTTGCTCTCAGAGAACTGAGTCCAGAACCATGGCCTACCCACCAGCAGGCCCAGAAGAATGAAATAAAAGCTTATACTTAAAACATGGGTGGACAAAGCTAGCCATCACCACCCCATTCCTCCTGCCCTCTGTTCTCACCAGGCTGGCCCGAGCATTGGGATTAGAGCTGTAGGCTAACATATCAGGCTGATCAATGATGTTCTACCCCTGCGTTTCCAAGGCTATGAAACTGCCTTTTCTAAAAGCCAACTTCAATTAGCTGCACAGATTATTTTAGTCTCTACTGGGTTTGTGATATGTACAATTGTGGCAAAATAACTATTCGTGGTAATTAATTTTTGTTGCACAAATATTCATAAATTCATTCCCTCCGCTATAGTAAGCCAGAGAGAAAGAAAATGTCCGGAAGAAAATTATTCTTTTCTCCTTCTCTAGTTTTCAATTGACCGTTAACAATACGAAATGGCGTATTGTTTGGAAAGAGTTGGACAGTTTCTTTCTCATCACTGCACTTCACAGTTGGTCTGGATAGAGAACCACTGCATAGAAAGGAAAAAAAACCAAAAACCACAAAATTCTCTAACCTAACTTTTAATGTATGGAGGTCCTTCCATGAAAATGTGCCTCTTGGGTTAAGGGGAAACCCATTCAGCTCTACCCTGCCGTGGAGAGGCATCTCCCGAAGAGAGAGGCAGATGTTGTCCAGTGGGGTGTCCACATCAGAAACCAAGATGTTCTCTGTGCTGACGGTGCACTGACCGCCCTCGACCACTCTCAGGGTGTTGGTGGATACCTAGAGAGAAGGAAGAACACGCAAGGCTTTGTTCAATGAGGTGCCGCTGAACACGAGGTCCTCAGATCCCTAGAAAGCTTCCAGAACCATTCTCGCACGTTAATTAACCTTCCGGGACTATTTATAAGGCAGTAAGGTAAAGCTAAATAATCTGTCTGAAAAATATTTTATTTGCATATTTTCAATTCCAAGTTTTGACACATACAAAGACAGACCCCCAATTTGAAAGCACCCATGCGTCTCAAGTCCCAGAGCCTGGGCAGCAGAACCAGCAAAGGGGAGGCTGCTGCAGTACTGAACTGAGAGAAAAGCTCCTCCCATCACCCCACAGCCTTCAGCAAATCCCCATGAAGGGAAGGATCCACCTCTTTTTTTAAACCCTAAAACAGCGGTTCTCAACGTGTGGGTTGCAGCCACTTTGGGGTCAAATAACCCTTTCACAGGGGTCAGATATCCTGCATATCAGATATTTACATTCTGATTCATAACGGTAGCAAAATTACAGTTATGAAGCAGCAATGAAAATAATTTTGTGTTTGGGGGTCACCACAATATGAGGAACTGTATTAAAGGGTCAGAGCATTAGAGAGTTGAAAACCACTGCCCCCAAAATTCTTTAAGACTTGGGAGGTTGACGGAAACACCATTGTGTGTTTTGAAGACAGAGTGGGGGCAGGGAAGACAAGAAGGTTGAACAGATTTATTCAAACATTACACTTAAATATTAAAAACCACAGGGGCAATCTCAATACAAAATAAAGCAAATACCCCAGTGTTCACCCGACTAACAATTAAATCATAGACACAAAGCAAGTTCAACGGAGCAGCTTGGTATATTTTATTACCACACGAAGAGTGGGCAAGACGTGTTCTGTGATTAAACAAGTCAGAAAACTGTAATCTACGATGTATTCACTACATTTGCAAGGTATGCACATGTGCTCCGGGCTCCAAGACTATAGTAGAAAACCCTGTAGTGTTTACTTAGCATATCAGCTTCCAAAATTAATATTGCTATGTAGAAGGAAAAGATAGCAGATAGTGTTTGGACTTCAAATCGTGGGCTCTGACGGTTCCTCACAGAAGGCCCATGGTAATCACACTTCCACGCAAGAACAATTCTTCCACAAAGAATCACCTTTCTCAGCAAGGTGAGGTCACAGCCTCCACCCTGCGCACATCCTCCCCTGCTGATCAACGGGGCACAGTATGAGGGAAGTCGATCATTCCAGAGCCATTAGAGACACGCGTGCACGTCTCCAGGGCAGCACCCTGGGTCATGGAAATAAGACTCTAACTAGAATGGGACTGCCTTCATTCCTTAGTAAACTACCACCCGCAAAGAAAAACACAAGAATAATCAACTTCCCTCTCTGCTGCCCACCCCGACAGTCCTTCCTAAATGCTTCCCGCTGATTTGTAACACCTCCATCTTCACTATGAGTAGAAGAAAGAACGGGACCCTTTCCATAGGGAATGTGCACCAAGGGCCATGCACATGAATCTTATTTTCTCAGTAAACCAAGTTAGTCTCTCAAACAGGGAACACTGCATAAAATACACTTTACTACATAAGTTGATTTTCGAAATATTTCTTTTAAAGCAAGCTCAACCCTTAAAATCCTGAGGGCTCATGAGCAACACGTAGGGGCTGCAGGTTTGCATGGTGTCCACATGCCCTAATGATTATCACTCAACTCGATTCCATATCATGAAAGTACCAGTTCAACTTCAAATAGTCTCAGTTCTTTGAACTATTGTTTCATTTTTCCTTAGCTCATAAACAAAAGAGAGAAATCAATATCCGCTGTAGCCCTACGTCCTCCTCACTATTTCATCTTCTTTCCGATGAAGATAACTCTTCCATCTGCTTCACGATTACCTGTACACAGATCATCCTTCTCCAAGCTTGGAGGGGATTTTTGTTTTTATTTTTTGCATAAAAGAAGACTTTTCAACAAGTTTTGCAGGGGACGCTTCAGTTGGGGATCTAAATTTCATCCATGGACAAGGGTGGCCTAACAAACCGAATCAAGTTCACTCGATAGCCATTCGGACTTATATTCACCTCCAGCACTAGGCCAGGTCTTCAGCAGGGAAGGGGGCCCAGATGGAGTTAGTGCAGATGCCTTCTAGCTGAAGAGCTGTCAACACTTCTTCAGCCACAGCTTGAGAGACTGGGCCGCTGACATAAGTGAGCGCAGAGTGTTGGTGGGGACTCTGAAAATGGACAGCTCATCCTGCCTTGCAGCCACGGTGTCTGTGGGCTCAGTGCTAGTAGGGCTCTATATTTTCAAGAGAAACCCCAAATCAGCTTTGTTAGGAAATCTTCTGGCCCTTAAAGTTTGCAACTTCACAACTTAAAAGATTAAAGTAATATTATAAAATTAATAATTAATAAAAAATAGTTAGAGCCATTGAGCCATCTCTGCATGTTGAGTAAGTGCCTTCCCTTGGACCTTCCAGTAAGAAATCTGTTCGCTGACCTGAGGCAGGTGCAGCTGTCCTGAGTCACCAGAAAAGAAAACAACAGGACTGGCCATATTCATGTAGTTAGATGCCTGGGGAAATGAAGCTGGGAGGGTCTAGGGCCTTTTGGTCTATAAGAAATGGGAGATAATATTCCTTTGTCTTTCCATTTTTAAGGATAAAAAATGATCCCAATAATAGTCACACTAATCAAGTATGGTATTCTGGGGGGGAAGGGTGACCCAGAAAAAACTCTCAAAGCAAACCAGCCTCAGAGAGAAGACATAGCAGCCAGCAACGCCTTTGTGGTTTGGTTTAAAAAAAAACTCGGGCCCCTACAGACTTCCACAAACATTGAGCAGTGGCATGAGGTAAAAGGAAAGGGTCCATCCTAGTTCATTTTGGAAAATTAAAAAGCTTCCTTGGATCACACAGCAGCATAGCTGGCCTGTGGTGAGAGCAAATAGGTTCTTCTAGTTGCTAAGAGACCCATCATTTAATCTCCTTCTCCTGATCAACAAGGGGTGCACAGCAGAATGAAAGAGATGTTGATAAGGCTTTGAAAACAATGCCAAACTCAACATAGAAAAATTCTCACCTTTCGGATAGGAAGTCCCATGAGAAGTAGAGTCTTTCACCCACCCCCACCCCTACTTGTTTTCTATACTGCAGCAGGGAAATTAAAACATTACTCTTGTTTCTCTCCCTCCTTTTGACCCTCCATGTCAAACACGGCATACCTCAGGAACCTGATTGTCCACTGGGAGAATTGTGATGTTGAAGCAGATTCCGTGCAGGGTGCCTCCACGCTGGTTCCTGACAGACACTGTGAACTGCACATGTTGAGGAGTGGGACCTATATCTTGCATGGGTGGCATGTAGGCCACTTTCATATGGTTCACAGCATGCTGGGAAGCAAATGAAGACAGACATAGGCATTGGTTTGCAGAGATCAGAGTCCTTTAGTAACCTAAGTCTGAGACCACTGTAGTGATAATTGATAAGGAACAGAGTAAGTATCACCATGAATGGAAAGAGTCCCAAGACTCTCCTTTGTAAACCACATTGCTGACTCATAAGAGGAAAACTGGTGGAGTCAGGCAGTATGTCAAATGATGGAGTCCAACCAACTCTGCAAAAGGCAGACTTTCCTCCGTCCCTCCATGCGGTCACTGTTCTAACACAAGCTGTGTAAGCCTGCAAGGCCTCTGCTTCCTTACCAGTAAAGTTACCAAAACAGTAGCACTTAGCACATTTATAGCTTTGAACTGTTAAGAAATCAGACATAATTAGCCCCAAACTGCAGATGTCTAATACCAGACCCTCCATGGGGTCTTCAGAGGAGAGTTGACAAGAGGGAACGGAGAGGTAGGAAGGATTTAGGAGGGTGACAAGTATTATGGGATAAGCTGTGACCCTGTAAAATGACATACTGAAGTTCCTTAAAACCTTAGAATGTGAATTTATCTAGAAATTGAGCCATTATAGAAGTTCATAGTAGAAATATTTGAGTAGCATAGGTCCTCAAGCCAATAGTGCTGGTCTCCTTGTAACAGGAAGAGACAGATGGGGGCAGACATGATTGACAGAAAACAAAGCTGAAGATGATGCATCTTCAAGCCAAGGAATACCAAAGACTGCTAACAAAGCACTAGATGCTAACGTGCCAGGAGGAAGAGCTGCCTGCAGGGCTCAGAAGACCACGCCTGCCCATGCCACGATCTCAACACTTCTAGCTTCAGGAATTACACAAAAACAGGGCTCTTGTTTTGAACCACAAAATGTGTGGTAATTTCTTATGGTAACAAGACAGTAGAAGAATGAGTGACCTACAGCGGGTGGAATGAAAACACAGGTATGGGGCTGAAACCAGCGCCCGGCCACTGGCAAAATGATGACGCCAAAGGCCATATGGATTTATAACAAGGTTTGACATGACATTCAGTTTCCAAGCAGATGTCACAGGTTTACCAGAAGTGTTCAAGCACCAGGCACTGTGGCAGAAGCGACTGGCTAACATCTCAGACCTGGGCAAGCCACACCTTCTCAGAAGATACATTACATATTGTGTTGGCCAACATTTTTACAAATTCTCATACCTGGGTAAATGACCTCAGCCCCAGGGCTGTAGGGCTTTTGGTTAGCTTTGGTATGCTGTCCACCATGAATAACTTCCCGGCATCCAAGTGTCTAAGAGAAATACAGACCACATCAGCTTATTTTCCAGCTAAGAAGAGTTAAATCAAATCACCCTTTGTTGGGGCACAAAGATCCTTGCACCCACAGACCACCAGGGAAACCAGAAATGTTAAGCATGTAGGATCGTCCTGTCAAAGAAAACGACTATAACCTGTTTTTCCATCCACAAGTCTGGACCTCGTAGGTGCTTAACAGCCTAGTATTCTGTGTTATCTGAAGGGCCATGTCATAACAAGTTCATATAGCCAGGACCAGACATGGCTAACAGTCCAAATGATCTCTGTGCTGTCTACATGACCAGGACCATCCCTAGGCCCTTTAGCTGATGTAGGTAGCCTATCTCCAGACTTCATCTTCTTGGAAGAGACAACATGAGTTCTGATACAATTATGCATCTTTGTACACCCGGGACTGTATTACACCAGGACACTTCCCCCCAAATTGTACTGTGCTTAACTATGTTGGCAGCAAACCACTCGGCACAGACTCTCCAGAAGTTTGATCTAGACTGACTAAGTCGTTCTCACCTCTTCATGGTTCGTTTCCCTGCCTTCCATGACACTTGCAGGGACCACTACACCACAACCAGCTTTTTAAAAACACCTCATTGTGGGGCAAAAGCAGATGCTCTATCTTTTTAGTCTCTGTATGTTGGGGGCTTATAACCTGAAGTCCAGCATCTCCTATGCCACCCTCAGCATGACTAAACAAAGTTTTTTTTGCTGTGTCATGGTGAAAATGTCTCATTTGTCTCATCCCAAGGGTTTTCTCACTGTCGTGCACTAGCCTAAGGGAGAGTTATGCTACTGTTCTGAATTGACATTATAAAATATGAATACCACGTGGTCTGCCATATCTAAAAATAATGTTTTTCAGACTTCAATGAACATCCTTAAAGAAATAAGAATTTACCTTAGAGAAATGGGATTTCAAATGTTTTGTTTAAGTCTCACTGCGCTGAAAAGTATAAGCTACATGACAGTCACTAGCTGTCAGTTAGTGAAGGTCAGAACAAATTTGTGATAAAAGTGAATTGGATGTAAGTTCAAGTCTGACCAATGGAGAACTGAGTCACACTGCCACACAGTGACATGCTGAGAACCAGTGCAACAGACAGAAGCTTTACAAAGGCACCTGTGGCTGAAGAAGAAACACGGAGGACGTGTTACTGTGTAGATGAGCTCCCCATCCTGGGATTCTGTATCTAGGAAATGTAGGTGCTTTTTGGTGATGTAGGCCACCTCCGTTTCCTTGACAACCAAATGCCGGGAAATGCCAGGAGCTTCTTTTGGAAGCTGGTCAGCTACTGGAGAGATATGGATCGTCACTATCTGGAATGAAAATGCACTGCTCTGTTAAATTGAAACGCAAGAAAACACCAAAGAGAATGCCCCGGGATTACCTAGAAATAGCTAAGATGACTGCTCCAAACTGCCAATATACTTCTGTCAAACGACTTAGAAATACTAAGGATTCTCTCATCTGATTTTATGTTTTAAAAATATAATCATCGAGCCAGATGTGGTGGCACATGCCTTTATTCCTAACATTCCAGAGTTCAAGGCTAGTATGGTCTACATAGCAAGTTCCAGGACAGCCAGGAATATATATAGAGAGAGTATCTCATATACTCTCATATATATATATTCATATCAACTCTAGCTAATCCACTGGGAGTGTTAGGAAATGGGCGTACAGAACACCAAGTACATCCCAATTTTATTTTTCTACCCCCTCTCTAGCAATAACCCATGTGTCTTTGCTCCCTCACCCCATCACTAATCCTAGACACCTTACTGCCTGTCATTCTTGCTTTCTCCTTTCTCATGCCCATCCAACCCATTGCCAAGTTTCTACTTACAAATTTTCTGTATCACTCTTGCAATTTCTTCCTTATGTGGTTGCAGCAGCCCTAACACCACTTGCTATTCTAGGCTTTTTGTTAACTAGCACTAACTTTAAAAACCATGAGTCAAATTAGTTAGCTCACTTCCCCACAAACCTTAAAACAACCACCCAGGAAGTATGATTAGTCAAGTTCCTTAGCATGATATTCCAGAGCTTTCACAGTTCACACATACTGCACTTTTCAACTTTTCTTTCTATTTCCTTGCAATGTAGCGCAACACTCTAGAGACACGTGGGCGACTCATCTTGGAAGTTCACAGTGCAACAGTACTGAGATGATGAGGGCAGGAGGGTTCTGCCCCCACGAGTGGATTGGGTCCCTGTAAACCCACGTGACGGGGAAAGGTTGTCCTTCCATCATATTCTGCCTTGTGAGGGCCTAGAGTTTGTCCTCTTACAAGTACAAAACAACAAGGTGCCACCTTGGGAACAAAGAATGACCCTCACCAGAAAAAGAACCTTCTGCTACCTTGATCCTGGAACTTCCAGTGTTCCAACAGTAAGAAATGTTTCTGTAGTCTATTAATTATTCTGTTAGTTTATTAGAGTCATTAAAAAACTAAAGCCAGTTTATCAAAATAAAAGGATATAAAGACAATCATAGTTCTAGTCCCCTAAATCTGTGTCACGGTTTTTTCGCACTTACAGTATTTTTCTAATCTGCAAAGTTCAGAAATTCTCTATGGGCTCTCACAGCAATGGTGTGGATCAGCGAGTCTCTCCTTAATTGAAAAACTGGATTTAATAAGGAAACAATAGTTATTGTGCCTTCAAAGAGACCATTTTCCATGCTAATTTATTCTCCAATGTGTTCTTTATGAAAGAAGAATGGAAGAGCATGCTTTTTATCCCCTGTAGTAATTCTTGGTGGGCGCATTTTTCAACATGCTTTATGATTGCCTAAGTTGATGTGTCTTTACATATTTATGCATGCTCAAACAATTAGTGTGTGTGTCTGTGGGCAAGAAAAATTCCATTTTAGCAAACTCCACAGAGAAATAAAAGCATTCTCATTGTGCTGGAATCTGTTCATAACAAAGATATTATTAAGAGCCATTCCCAGGCTGAGTGGGAACCCATTTTAAAACCAGTCACCAGCCTCCAGACGCCAGCTTCCCTCAAGGCCTCCAATGTCCCCATGGCCGCAAGCACACAGGGACTGACAAGGAATCAGAATAACAAGTAGAAGGTCGGAATGCAAGATGACTGGGTCAGATTCAGGCTCTGCAGTTACGCATTGCCTGGCAGCATCTAACTTTCTTGTGGCCTGGGTTATTTCTCTTTCATTTGCCCTGAGCTCTGATTCTAGCCTCTCTTTATTTCTCACTTTTATTTCTCAGTACCTAGAATTACTTCCATTGTTAGAGCTGGCCACTATTAACTACAGTAGTTTTGTGTGAGTTTTTAGGAAAATACACTAAACGTTTGTTGAACAAGATGACTTCTAAACGCTGATGGCAGAGACAAGTAGAGATGCTGGGGAAAGAGGTAGGGTGAATCCACAATCTAAGCTAGAGAAAGTCATCGCTTGGTATCTGCAGGATACAGGCTGCAGGAGTTCCACTGCCCACTGTGGATCTGTGGATATTCCAGTCTCTTAAATAAAAGGCTGGTGTATTTGCATAGCGCCTACATGTATCCCTTTGTATAGTTCATATATTCACATTACTTGCAATATTTCAGATAATGCAAATATGGTGTAAATAATAGTGGTCCATATGACTTAGGGGAAACAAGTAAAATAGTATGTGAGGAACAGAGGCAACTTAAAAAATATTATCTTTCACCAGAATGTTGAATCATTGGATGGGAAACCTACAGATAGACAGAGGGGGCAGCTGTGCTTAAGAGCCAAACAAACAAACAAGCAAAATAAAGACAAGGCAATTTTGTAGCTTTCTTATTCTGTCTCTCTTCCCTAGTCCATAAATATAAGAGCACAGAATCAGGGAAATGTGTTATTGTGGCTTTCTCCAAAACAAACAAACAAAAAGATCCTGGAGCTGAATGGATAGCTCACTGGTTAAGAGCTCTTGAAGAGGACCTAGACTCCCTTCCCAGCATCTACATGGCAGCTCACGACTGCCTATATCTCCCGATCTAGGAGATCTGATGCCTTCTTCTGGTCTACACAAGTACCCAAACATATGTACACATATTTGTGTGTATATCACAAATTTTTTTGTATCACACAAATAAATAAAAATGAACCCATCTATTATATGGTATAAATTTATAACGAGATATTTAGAATTTAGACTGATTTACTTGCCCAGACTTAGAAATAATTGTTTCAAGAGTTTTTCATTAACTTGGTCTGTATTATAACATGTATTTTTCTTCTTGTGTATGAAGAACATGATTTCTAAAAAGCTTAATAAGAAAAAAAAGAAAGAATCCCTGAAATTTCAATGTCGGAAAAGACATAGAGCCGTCTAAACATGGTACGATGTCCTAGCAACAGCCTGAGCAGATGCACAGAACCCTTAGACACACATCCTGCTGACAGTCGCCTGCAAAGGCTCAGCCCAGAATGACAGGTGAACTACATCAATGAAATGAGGGTGATCACTTTCAAAGGAGGTGACTTGTTAGTAAAAAAAAAAAGCAGATGAATTCAGAGTTCCTACACTTCCTTGCCCATCCTATTCTGAAGACCTCGCTGAGTTCCTCAGGTTTCAAGCCCTGTGACATCATTCTTTCAGATCTCCCACTCAGCATGTCCATGTCAGCAAACATGGACAACTTGGTCTTATGCACACTGGCTACTATCAGTGGCTTTGGCATTCCAGGAATCCATTACAAGAGGGCACATGCTTTCCGTATTCTTTCTTCAATAGACTTGCGATTTGCTTGCATCCATGTTAATGTTACCTTTGAAGGTAGCAGGTATAATAGAATACAAAATTCACAATCACTTCATATCAATTGCTCCTTTTGAAGTTTAACCCTGACTCCCTAGACTTTTACAGTTGTTCATATGCTACGCTGACTCTATCTTCTGTGATTTCTATGTGATAAACTTTGCTTCATCTTATTTCTGCTTACTATGGACTTAAATTATCTCCTCTAACACTAGTCAATCTGAGATCTTACAAACAACAAATAAAATCCACCTATATTTTGAGTATTTACCAGGTGTTTTCCAGGTAATATGTCACAATTCCCCCAATAATTCTGTTAGGAAATGTCTATCACTTGCTTGAAAGATAAGCAAAGAGGAATGGAGGCTGATTAGCTAGTGTTAAAAACAGGAGGCAATTCAGGGAAGTCTCCCTCTCCACTCTGCAATTTAAACGCTATCTTTAAAAACTGTCTTCTTGGATGTTGAGAAGTGAGCAGATTTGTGAGGTTGTCTATGCATGTACTAGCTAAGTAACCTTAGAAACAGTATCCATGCAGAAACTTGCAAAGTGCTTTAGAAAAGTGTGGGCATAATACTGGGAGGGGGAGACATGCTTATTTTTGCCCAATCCATTGCTTCTCAGACTTTGAATCTCAAAACCCAATTTTCATGTAGTTTTTAAAAAGACCTCTTAGAGCTAATACTGGCACATAAAACTTTGGGAAGATGCTCTGAAACTGTCTCTCACCTGTGGCACTGAGAGATTCGGAGGTTCATGGCTGTCCCACAGTACAAACTCAAAAGAATCTCCAAAGATTTCTCCACCAAAGTGACGATAGTAAATGATTCCACTGAACAGGTCTCTCTGAAGGAAGCCAGGGACAGGATACCCTAATGGGGCCACAAAATACCACACAGTTTTAGGTGTTGGGGCCCGGTGAAACTGAACTTACCTCCCAGCATCTTCTCTGCTAGTGTGTTGTATATAGCCAAGGATTTGCATTAAGTACTTTTAACAAAATGTAGAGCAATGGATTAAAATTGCCTTATCTCAATGTGGAGATTAACGATGGAAAAAAATATTTTCAAGGAATCGCTTTTATTTCAAAGACTCCGAAAAAGCCTCCTTATTTGATCCACATTGTCAAATTCCTGACACTGAAATGGAAGCAAATATATTAATGAAACTATTCAAGTAACCACCTAGAATAAACCAAATCTCTCCCATCACACTTATTTATTCTTTTGCCTTTCTTGGATGACTTAACTTCTAATACTGTGATGGTTATCTTGAGGCTTAGCACCAGAACTCTCTAGATTTATAACCTTAGGTAGTATAAGTTGACTTAATTTAAGTGTTAAATTTCTACTGCATAAGATGGGAAAATATTCTGCTTCATAAATGTGGTGTCTAATCTTACACAAATCTGACCACAACGCAAAGTTCTTTAAGAAAGATTCGATTGCATTCAAACTATGTTACGTCTCTAGAACTTACCTAACAGTCCTGGCCCTGGCTTCTTCATGATCTCCCCAGCCTGTGGGAACCTTGTGATATTAAAGAAGATGTAGTCATCACTGGAGTCCATGTCTGAAGCTCTCAGCATGGACCCTTGGATCAAGATGGTCTGCCCTTCTTCTAGTTCAATAGCAACATTGGTTATGAGGAATGGGGGACTATCATCTTTAGGCAAGATGTTGATAGGAAACTTGTGATGGCTGCTGTGTTGGCCATCAAATATCCTGAAAGCCACGAAGTCTTTGGTAGAGTCGCTGTCATCATGATGATAGCGAACGACTCCAGCCTGAAGGTCAGCCACGGTGAAGAGAAATCCTTTCCCCTCTGAGGAAGAGAGCAGATGTGGTACTGAGTGATCAAGGGAGGGAGCAGAGGCAACAGCTGAGGAAGGGATCACTACAGGACAGTGGGCTGTGGGAAGCGGTGAAAATACAGATGCCCCAAACTCACCATGGAGTTATGCCCCATAAGCCATCGTAAACTAGAAATGTTCTATGTCAAACACATGTAGAGTAGTCTCTATGACATCCTCAAAAACAAAACAAAAAAAAAACAAAACCAAAAACATAGTCAAAAAAAAGAGTCAAGGGCAGTCTATAGACTGTGCAGCTTAGTGAGCAGAAGTCAGGGACAGTCTGTAGACTGTGCAGCTTAGTGAGCAGAAGTCAAGGACAGTCTGTAGACCGCATCTTAGTGAGCAGAAGTCAGGGACAGTCTATAGACTGTGCATCTTAGTGAGCGGAAGTCAGGGATAGTCTGTAGACTGTGCAACCTAGTGAGCGATAGGATGCCGCATCTGGTGTTGAACATTGCCTCTCCCACTTACTACCTGTGCAGACTTGGGAAAATAATATTAGAGTTAATTTTAGGAATCAACTGAGAGATACCAGACAGTTATGGACCTAAGACAAAAATGTAGAGGAAGGATCAGCACTCTATCTTCCATCCATCCATCCATCCATCCATCCATCCATCCATCCATCTATCATCTATCCTCCATCCATCCATATATCTATCATCTACCTATCTACCCTCCCCCCATCATCTTCTCCCTACACCTTACACACACATCTCTCTGACAGTCACCCACCTTGTTTTCCAGGGTTTTAACCTTGGACTGGACCAAGAATTATTTCAACACTACCCTAGTTCTCAAGCCTTGGCCTAGAACTGAATTACTCTATTGACTTTTCTGGACACAAAGGATAGTTCTCTCCATCATGAAGTTTCTCAGTCACACACACACACACACACACACACACACACACACACACGAATCCCCATAATAAATCTCCCCTTATATAATCCTATTGGTTTCATTTCTCTGGCAAATCCTGCCAGACATAAGTAGATACAAATAAATATGGATGCAGATATGCCATGCAACTTGAGAGAACTCAAACAGCAGTAAGCCTCTGGTAAATATCGGTTAGCTCTCAGGTCATTGTCATGATATGGCAGCAGCACCTGAGGAAGCGATCTTTCCAACCAGCAGCATCAGCATCAAATGGGAAATTTTTAGAAATGTAACTTCTTGAGCTCTGCCCTGGGCCTACTTAATCAGAAATTCTGGAGATGGGACTCAACAGCCTATGTTTTACTAAGTCCCATCCCGAGGGTGGGTGCAGGCAAAAGTTTGAGAACCAGAGCTATGGCCTGATTCAAGGCTTCCTAGTTTTCAAAACTGCAGGTTGTTCGCTTGTAAAATGGGAACAATAATAGCATCTTCCTTCCTAGAGGTGAGTTGAAGAAAATAACAGAAGCATATAGAATGGTTGGCCCAGTACCTGACATAGAGGGAGAGGTTAATAACCGTTAGTAGAACTTTCTCCCCTCTCTGATTCCAGAACCCACTGCACCATGGCTTACCATCTCAATTTCCATTTCTGCAGTATGAATAAACAGAGTTTCATTTCCTGCACAGATTATTAACAACAGACATGCAAGTCATTGCCCTGGGCTTCTGGAAAACTTGGATAGACTGCAAACTTAGATGACTGACTTCTTCTTTGTCCCTTCTATCTTTTCCTGGCTCAAAGCCACGAAGAAAATAAGACTGGTTATGAAGATGCTGCAATAGCTGGGTTGGCTGACCCCTGGTTCTGACTGCCACTCAGGTTTCGGCTGTCTCCCACTGTCCTGGAATTAGGCAGAACTTACTGTAATCTGCTTCTTTTCAACTCTGAATTTCCCAATTACAAACAATGATAAATGAAAATTCTCTTTCTTTACCATTAAGCAAAGTAAGAGGATAATTGAATTAAATCCTCTTAGCAAATTACAAGAAACAGACTTTGACTGTGATATGAGCACCGCTTTCAAAAGGGCTATTACCGTCTTATCTACCATCCTCATCATTACAGATTCATGCCTTTTACACTGTGGCCACTAATAACAACATAATAATATCATTATTATTGAGGCATTTTTAAAAGTTTTTTCCTATTTTACAATATGTTTCTCTGTAAAAGAGAAATGAGAGAGAAATATTTTGTCCTCCAACTGGGGACACTTATTGAGCAAACCTGAAATTTGAGTAAAGACCAAGCATAAGCCATAGTTCATAATGGATGTGAGCATCCCCCAGAGTTGAGATTCAATATCTCCACATCATCTGACTGTAATGATTTCTGTTTGGAAGACATCCAAGAAGTGATACACATCTGTTAAATATAATGTGCATGTGTACATGTATGTGTGCGTGTCCACGTGTATGTGTACATGCATGCATATGTGTGTATGTTCACATGGATAAGCATACACACAAACACACATGTGAGAGGAGGTTCACATGCCAGAGGTCATCCTCAACTCTCATTCCTCAGGGGCCCTATGCTTTTATCATTTTTAAGAGTTTTTTAAATGTTATGCATACATGTATTTTGCTTGCATATATGTCTAATGATCACATCCATGTCTGGTGCCTGTGGAAGCCCAAAGAGGGAGTCAGAAGCCCCTGGAGTTTAACGATGGCTGTGAGCTGCCAGGTGGATGTTGCTAATTAAACTCAGGCCTTCTGGAAAAACAGCCAGTGCCTGTAACAAACTGAGCCACCTGCCTAACCTCTTTCATCTTGTTTTTGTAGCTATTGTTTTTAAATGTTTATATCTTTATTTATTTTTATTATGTGACTGTTTTGCCTGCATAGATGTCTGTTCACCACATCTGTGCCTTGTCCCTGTGAAGGTCAAAACAGAGCATCAGATCCCCTGGAAACAGGAGCTACCAGCAGCTGTGAGCCACTATGTAAACACTGGGAATGAAACCTGGGTTCGCAAGAGCAGTTAGTGCTCTTACCCACTGAGTCATCTTTCTAGCTCCTTCCATTGATTGACTGATTGATTGAGGAGGAGCTGCCACTGATATCTGGAGCGCCTGGATTTGGCTAGGCTGGTTGACTAGGAAGCCCCAGGGATTAAAAGCCTGTACCACCTCACAGGGCCTTTATCAGCTCTGAGGATTGAGCCCAGTTGTTCACACCTGTGCAGGAAGCATGTCACCAACTAAGTCATCTCCTTAGCCCCGTGATATGATTTGCTTTTGAAGAAAATAGTGCCTGGATTCAACGGTGGGTTGAACAGATAAATCATTGACCTCTTACTGTAAGCTGTCCATGCTGCAGGCCACCAATGGTGACCAACTGCACAGCACCAATGTCATCGTTGTCAACGATCTGAAACTGTTCCCAAGTGATGGCCCGAGACTGCCCCTCGAGGAGATTCAGACCTACAAGAAAAGACAGAAACATGTCCTCCAAAATATCTGTTTAAGGTTAATAAGCTTTCACTCATAAATCTATCACAAAGTGGTATCTTTAAGTGCTTTTCATGAAACTTGAGTACAGCTGTGCTTTTAGTAAACTTTGCTCTAATTTCAGTCTGACAATTGATTCCTTAAGAACCACGATGATTCCAGAAACTAATAGCTGAAGAAAAGGCAGAAGATAAGCTCACAGAGGTCCCTGATTTAAATGACTCCAGAGGGAACTTATTAGAGATTACACCTATATGATTTAAAAAGACAAGAGTTAGAAGAGGTTTTATATATGACTTACGAGAACATATATACCCCATGGGATGGGGAATCCACAGGACTTCAATATCCTTACATAGAGCTACTGTAGCTGGCAATGTTTAAGAATGTTAGATGCAGAGCACTTGGTGCTATGTGAACTAGGACATACATTAATATAAACACTAATTAGGGATGGATTTATGCAACTAAAGGGACAAAATAAAACCTCCACTCAGACTCAGCACGCCAGAGGAAGTTGGTAGAGTTTTGACCACTGTTAACAAGGAAAACCCAGACTCTGGATGAAGGCCTGCATCACCATCAGACATTCTTACCTCTCGGTAGAACTGGGAATTGACAGACAGCTCACTCTTTGCTCATCCACCTCAAACTCTTCTCAGATACACTGACTGTGTCTTCATGGAAACGCCAGAACAACAGAGTTATCTATAGATCACTAAAAAGTTGTGACCGGCTCAGCCGTATCACCTGCTGTAGCTTGGACCAAAAGACCCACATCTTACAGGTGTGGTCTCCAGGGTGGCACTAAAGAGATAGGTGATAGTGCTTTTAGGAGACAGGACCTGGGGGCAGATCTTAAGTCACTACGAGCATGCCCTTGAAGGTGCCTGGGGAATTCAGCCCCTTTTCCACCCTGTCCTTTTGCTTCCTGGCCATGAGGTGAGCAGCTTCACTTCCCCACAAGCTCCTGCCAAGATGTGCTAGCTCATCCCAGCCCCAAAGCAATGGGGACAACTAATCACGGACTAGATTTCTACATCTGTGTTCACCTGTCCTCTTTATAAGCTACTGTCTTAGATATTTGTCACAGAGACAGAAGACTAATGCCCCCCCCCTTCCTTTTCAGGATAGGGTCAATATAGGATGTACCTCAAAGTCTGTTTCCTGGGGAAATTGGACTAAAGCAGCTATGACTGTAAGAAGGAAAAAAAAAACAGAAAAGAAGAAGTGTGAAGAGGAAGAAAGGGGAAGAAGAGAGAAAGGGGGCCTATAAAGGGGGGGTAGCCAGGCAGAGAGGGAGGATGGCAAAGAGAAAGACAAGCATATACAAATGAGCTCCCTGGTTCGGACGTAGGGGTTTTGAAGTGACATGTGCACACACAGCACAGCACATGCACGTCATCATGGGATACATCAGAGGAGCATCCAAGAAAACCAAAAGTCACCCGACACATCAAAATGCTAACAGTAATAATATCCATATTATATATAGTGGGGAAATGAAGCTATCCTCCTATTTAATATATTTTCTAACTTTTCATTAATAGCAGATACATGTTCATAATAAGTAAAAATTCATTTTCAAGAGGATTGTAATGTCTCCAGCAACCAGACCCAGACCTGGGCTCCCTTGATGCATGTGAGCATCATCTCCTCACTAAAACACAGTAACCTACACAAAAGTAGCATTGCTACTCAACTTTGGTTGACCAATTCCTTCATTTCTCTCATTATCCCTGAACAGCCAGAATTATACACCTAAGCTTAGAACTGAAATCAGACACGGATATATCCCGCTTAACATGACCTACTGCACTGCGTGAAAGTATGTTGTGAATGTCATTGATGGTATTAGCGAGAAAGGAAAAGCCGTTTGCATTCCACATTTGCACCTGATCTAAATATATAAATTGCATTCCCAGTCTACTTGGACTTGAGTGGCAGTGTAAAGGCCTTTTCTTTTTTTTAAGCTTCTTAAGCTCTTATGTACTTATTTTGGTTTCCATGCAACCCAACAAAAACTAGGACCATGGAACGGGTTCCAAGCTGCTCCTGGCTCCCACTCCTCTCTCAGCTCTGCTCTCAGTCAATATCACAAGCAGCCGCTGTCTTACTCCTTTCAGTTGAAATGGGGACACTTCCATAGTGTCTCTGGCAAAGAAGGAAGGTAGCCAGAGGACTCGAGGATGCTGGGTTTCAATTCCTCACGGGCTACTGGGAAAAAGCAGAACAGGGATAACTGCCTGCTCTTCTTGGTCTGTCTGGGTTTCCATTGCCTCGTGGATGAAGCGGAATTTTTCTTGACCCATGCACTTCCTTGTGTTTCCTTCAGGACCACACCCGCACCTGTATTCCAGGACACCCGGGGCGCATTCGTGTCTGCTGTTCTGATGGAGATGTGGACCGTGATGGGGGCGCTCCTCTCAAAGAAGAAGTCGTACACTTCCACTTCCAGCTGGAAACAAACAAGTTCACATGAGCTGCACACAGACAAATTCGGGCTTAAAGTCCCATCAGTTCTGGGCTACACACACACACACACACACACACACACACACACACACACACACGAGGCAAAAATGGATCCAGATTTGGTGTTGCTATTCTCTATTGTTTTAAATTTAACCTTATTTTAAAAATTAATTTTATAACCAATTGAAAAAAATTATATCATATAAATACCCTTTTAAATAGGTATAAATTGACCAAGTTGCACAATCACCTCTGAGAGAACTGCTTCTCCATTGTACCAAAGGTCCCCATGCCTGTTACTGTTTCTCCTCCTTACCACTCAGCCTTCCCAAGCACCAGTATCTGCATTATGTCTCTATACAGTGGCTCTTTCTAGAAATTTCACTTAAATACAATCCAGTGTGGGGCTATTATGAACCATTTCACTAACCATTCCTGTGAAAAGGGTATTATTTTATTATAGGAAGTAACTTATTTTTGTTAGGTCGTTTATTTCATTCCTAGATACTATTTTTGGTTTTTGTTTTTAATTCTTTAGTTGATCACAATTGTACATATTTGTAAGGTATAGTATGTTGGGAGCTGTGAACCCCCCAGATCCTGAATTTCTGGTAAACAACTTGTAATGCTTGCAGCTGCTCTGAGCACGAGACCCTCAGGAGTTCCTGATGGCAAGGGAGTGGTTTCTGGTATGTTTGGCTGGGGCATGGCTATCCCTATATAAGCTGCCCCTGGACACGATAAAGGGGGCATTCTTGGGGCATTCCTGTTTCAAGGATGGCCCATGTCTCTGTCTGTGAGTGTTTGTGTGTTTCAGTCTCCAGCCCCTTGCCCGGTTCACGAACTGTATGGTAGCGCATAGAGCGCAGACAGGCATCGGGTGCTATGTAGTATACACACAGATATGCATGTCTACACACTGTGTCCTAATCAGATCAGGGTAATTGGCTTATCTATATTCAGCTCTTGTACATATCATTTCCCAATATAGGGAACATACAAATCCTCTTTACTATTTTGAAACATACACTTTAGTGTTATTATTTATTATTTTTATGTGTGTATGTATGTAAGAATACGGTATATGTGGAATATGTACACTTCAGTTGTACAAGCCTGGGTACACACAGAGCCCAGAGGAGGGTGTTTTGTGTCCTACTCTGCCTTATTCCCTTGGGACAGGGTGTCTTACTGAACCTGGAGCTAGGCTAACAGCCAGCAATCTCCTGTCTCCACCATTTCCATGGCCCTCAGGACTATAACTCCATAGCGCGCTTCTGATTTCTCTGGACAACTGAGAGCTACGGCCACATGAAGACCACCTGGATTTCAACATGGCAGCCATGGGCTGGGACCAAGCCTGCTGCTCACCAAGATAAAACACCTTTCTTCAGTCTGTCTGGCCAGTGTCTCTTCAGGCAGCCCTGTGACTTGCAAAATCAAATCTCCTCTGCGACACTGAGTATAATAGCAGGTGCAGGGGTTAATGGAAGCAGGCTTTCAAATACTTATTTAACATCCACCAGGTTGGATGCTTCCCCTCCCTTCTGTCTTACCTTGTAATGTCTCCTCTCAGGGTAACTGCTGTTTGGTGGCTGGTAGGCAACTTGCATGTCACTTAGATCCTTCCAGGTGAAGGAAGAGATGGGTCTGGTATGGTCCAGCAGGTGGGTCACATAGCCCTGGGGTGGGGCCTTAGTGATGTTGAACACCAACAAGGGTTTGGGGGTCTCATCTTCCTCGCAGTCCAGAACCGAGGTTGTCAGGGGGGTCAGTATGAATTGGTCCACCTCCAGAACAAACAAGGCCATGAAAGCAGCCCTGGGGGCCTGGTTAGGAATGCCGACTCTAATACTGACAGGCAACCACGCACTCTCTGACTTTTGAAGGAGAGAAAAACAAAAAGGAGAGAATGACATGAATGAAGTTGTAACGTACACGGTTAAGGTCACGGGGACATAACGAAGCTGCAGCCCAGAGGATGGCCCAGCTGTGACCCCCAGCTACATGTGGAATCACCTGATGCCCACCAGTGACTGCCTCCAGATGTTCACTTAATTCTCCCAAGGAGGAAACCAGAAAACTAGCAATGAGAGCCTCCTGGTGACTCCAGTGTGCGCAAAAGATTTGGAATGACCACCTGTTCTAGTATCAGAAAAATCTCTGTGTGTGATTGATTGATTGTGTATGTGTGCGTGCATGTGCTCGTGTGTGCAGGTATGTGTGCATGTGTGTGCGCGTGTGTGTGAGAGAGCACATGTGTGCCTGAGCACGTGCATCACATTCATTCAGGAGCCCATGGAGGACAGGAGAGGGCACCTGGGACTAGAGATACAGTTGTTGTGAGCCACAATGTGGGTGCAAGAACAGAGGGTGTTCTTCACTGCTGAGCTCTCTGCCTAGCCCTGGCTTGCATCTTCAGTACTTGTTATTTGTATGTTAGACCAGTTCCACAATTCCTACATCCCATGTTCCTCTCCCCTATAAATGGAAACTCGAGACTCCTACATATGAAATGAAACCATGAAAGTAAAGCAGCAGGCAGTGTCCGGCACAGACATCAGTAACCTCCTCAGGTCACATGGTTTCAGAGACGGCAGGGAGAGGCGGGGGGAGAAGGGTCTCTGTCTTCATCCCTGGGTACCTGTGTAACTGGAGGGGATTGTCCAGTTGCCTAACAGGACAAGGGAACTGCGGGTGACCACCAAAACTAGAAAGGCGTCCTCCCCAAATGAGAGAGCCACACATGAGAGATTTTCTCCCCTCAGAAAAGGGCACCATGACATTGAGGTCTCAATGGGGGGTATGGGAAGGATGAAGCCTGAGCTTTGCTGTTGTGGGACTGATGTGACCCACTGCTGAAAGAAGCAAGCTTGGTGATCAACATTAAAAGTGTCCCACACACCAGAACTCTGGACACTGGGCCTGCCGTAAGGAGAGAATGTTCAGACAAGTTTTTCTTCAGTTGCTCTTAGCTGAAAGACTGACAGATGACATCCTGCATCAGTCTCAACTGAAGCTCATAATAAATAAATAAACAAACTAATAAATAAGAAACATCAGATTTCAAAAGTAAGAAAGATGCTATATTCAAAATGTGTGTGAGTCTGTTGACTCCAGACTCTGGAACACTCTCATTCACTATAGGAAAACAAAAGTATCAAGAAAGATAGAGAAGACTTATCTGGGGAACAGGATGCTGAGCTGACTCCCCAGCCAAGCCCCCCAAACCCGTAAAGGCTGAGGTGGGGATAATACCATGCCCCTTGCCTCAGGCATCAGGAGAGAATATTCCTTGTAGAGCCTTACACTGTACAGGCGCGGCATGCAGAGGGCTGCTTCAAGGCCCATCCCTTAGGAAGTTAGATTGCCAGAAGCAGAATAATGGTGGGTACGCCTCATTTAATACTTGGGAGTCCAGAATTTCCATTTATAAGTGGGAAGATAGAGAGACTTAAGAATTAGAAATACTGTTTGGATTCTACCTGTCCTTGTGTATGTCAGCAAGTGACATGTGAGTGTTCCCATGCCACATGGGGCAGAGGCCTGGCCCTGGAGTCATCCTGGATCCTGATCTATGGGGACCATCCTTCAGAAGACAGAAATCTAGTGCCACTAACCTAGAGAAATAAATCATATTCTACTGACTGCAGAAAGTATTGCCGGGGGTAGCTCAGGCTAGGGGGGAATGAACCCTCCCTTCTGGACAGAGGGACAGGCTCTGTGATGGAGCTTTCTGGAGAAATCGGGAAATTGCCCCAAGACAACAAAGCAACTTGAAATATCTGGCAAGCTCAAGGAGCATGAAATCATTTACTATTAGTTCCTGAGCAGGTAAGATCTGCTTTCTCAGTACCTTCTCTCCATCCCCCAGTCCAAGCACCAGCCAAAGATTCAGAAACTGGCCAGCAAAATCGGGAAGAAGAGGTTCTCAAAAGAGAAGCAGAGGAGTCAGCTCCCTTTTCCCACTGCAGGGTGATGAGAAGAGACATTCTGGGACACCACAGGGACTTTAGCTGCCCTTGGCATGGCGCTGGAAAATAACAGGAAAGATAAATTTTGGTTTTAAAGGGCTAGGACTCAACATTGAGACCAATTAAGTTTAGAGTTAAAATCTAAATAAATGCATTCTTCCTCCTTTTTTCTCCCCCCTGAAACTCACTTTGTAGACAAGACTGGCCTCAGATTTGCAGAGATCTGCCTGTCTCTGCCTAGGACTGGGATTAAAGGCGTGCACCACCGTAGTCGGGCAATAAATGCATTTTTTAAAATGTCAAAAAAGACAAAAAGGGTACAAATGTCCATAGTTCTTACTTACTTAAAAGACAGATTGTGTAAGAAATAATAAAACCTGTAGCCTTATATTAGAAATGAAATTGCCAACGGCGCTAACAGAGCCCGGGAACTGCCAGAAGAAAAGAACGATCTTCACCACACATAGGAAGCAGTCAAAAGAGCGCTCTGCAAGTCTGGATTTAAAATAAGATCAATATAAGTTAAAGAATATTTGTTTGCTTTCTTGTTGTGCTGGGGTTCAAACCCACACCTGTGCATGCTAGAAAAGCACCCTAACACTAAGTGAATAGTTCCAGCCTTTAGAATACTTTTAAATATAAACAAAATATGGAGTAAGAGAAAGAAAGGACTTTCAAATATGCAAATTTAGGTCACCTAAAACATACTATATTCTGTAAGACGTGTGTGTGTGTGTGCAGGGTGTGTGTGTGTGTGTGTGTGTGTGTGTGTGTGTGTGTGTGTTAGTGTGTTTTACTGAGTATCAAATCCAAGACTTTGCACATGCTAGGAGACATTTCCTTTTTACTGGCAAAAGTATATAAAAAACATGACAGAAAAAATCCCCATGTATCCATTATTACTATATTTTATATTTCCTTAATTAAGAAAAAAACTAACATGGCAAGAAAATGCCCAGTCATGTAGACCTCACATAAAAGACACTAGGGTTCATAGAAAGATTGGAAGTAAAAGTGTAACCCAAATTTATGATGTGCAAAGGGGCCAGGGTAGCCACATTCATTTCAAATAGATGGAATCAAGGCAAGAAGCATTAAAAAGGACAATGTGTACAGCTGAAATAGACAGACTACCCGAGACAAAAAAAAATGCCTATAAGCAGCATTATATTTAGTATTGTTCTGGTCAAACTCGTGGGGAAGAGAGCAGAAGTAAAAGGAATAATTACAGGAAAAGAAAGGCCCAAATTATCATCATTAGTAAAGATATAATTATGGTCTTTTGAATCCCAGAGAATCGAAAATTTCTTAAAATAATTGAATTTAGGAAAGAAGCCAGATAAAAGAAAATTATACCAAAAAGTTGCGTTCCTATTTACCACCAATCGCCAATGAAAAGACACCATGAGAGGAAAAGATTCTGTTCCTGGTAGTTTCACAAGAACTTCTCGGACTGGATTTAATAAGTGTGCTTGACTCATACAGAGGGAAGTCTCTTTTCCATTGACACGTAGAATGACGTTTGTCCAGCGGAAAGAGACGTTCTGTACGAGAAAACTTGGCATGGCAAGGTCCTCACATGCCAACTCCTCCTCACAGAATTTTCAGTTTTAATCTAATGTTGATTTAAACAAACAACTTAAAAGCTTTAAATGTAACCTACTTAATTAATGATCTGGGATCAAAAATGAGGCGAGAATGACCAAGGAAAGTCTAAAGGCGAGTGGTTCCAAGGCATGGTACCAGCAAAGAAGCGGGGAACCGGACAAAAAGTTAACCTGTGGGTCATTTACACAACAGAAGGATTTTCTACAATCCATGGGAACAAGTGCACACTTCTAACAAATAGCTCTGCAGATTTGGCTGCAGAAAAACTGTGCGATAAACTTACCTTAGGTGTTAAAGAGAAATGTGGAAAGAACAACCTTTAAGGGGCTGGAGAGATGGCTCAGAGGTTAAGAGCATTGCCTGCTCTTCCAAAGGTCCTGAGTTCAATTCCCAGCAACCACATGGTGGCTCACAACCATCTGTAATGGGGTCTGGTGCCCTCTTCTGGCCTGCAGGCATACACGCAGACAGAATATTGTATACATAATAAATAAAATAAATATTAAAAAAAAAAGAACAACCTTTAAAAGCGTAGCAGAAACTGGGCTGTGGGCGTCTCTCAGGGGTAGAGCACTTGCCTAGCGCTCGTGAGCGTCCCCGTGCAATCCCCAGTACAGATAATAAGGAATTAATTAATGTAGAGGAAAAAATTATGAGTGAGTGGGCATTTAGTACACCAGCAAGAATGATCTGTGCAGCCACAAAGCAGCCCAAGGACAAACTTCATGGCTTCACGGGTAAGGCGGTGCCGCGAAACGGAATGAGCTCTGGGGCCTGTGGCTCTCACTGTGTGTCTGTGTGTAAGAGAATGGCTATCAATAAAATCAGGTTTATTTCTTCTTATTTTCCCATGTTTTTAATGCTTTTCCCCAGTGTACATACTGCCCTCATATTTATTTATAAATGAACATGTTTTGTGATTTGTCAAAATAAAAAAAAAAATCCTAAGAAGTTCGTTTAGAAGGTCATGACCTTCTAAAGATGAAACTGACCTAAAAACACAAATAAAGCCTTTGACACAGTGAGGGTATAATTATAAAAAAAAATCAATCAGAAAGAAAAGAAAAATAGCTCACATTTTTAATAGACGTAAAAAGTCATTGGTAATGAAAGTTTTTAACAAAGCAAACAGACAATATGCGTTGGCGCAGTGGAATCCAGTTTTGTTCTGTCAGCCTAAGACAACCATACATAAGTAGCAAGCTCGCCGCTACAGACAGGAGGCTGCGCTACACTATTATTCCCAACCTGGCTGATTGCGAGTTCTTTCTGTTGGTGGCTGTTTAGCAATGATATGCATATGGTTACCATGTGCCAAGCTCTGTAGCAAACACTTTATAGGATTGTCCCATTTAATCCCCTCAGTTACTAAGAGTTAGGTTCCAACACCTCCTTGAAGATGAAGAAAATGAGACCTAAAGTCCATAGTCAGGTGGCTAATTAACTATATATTTGAACCCAGGCAATCTAGGCACCAGCATTCATAACTATTAGCAACAGACAGGGAAACCCGTCCTTTGCAAAGCTCCCTGGCTGATTTGGCTTGTCAATTAGGCAACACGCCATTTAAGTTTTATTTCCATATCTCAACCATAAAATTCTGTAGCCTTGTTTCATCATTTTCTAATCATTTATGGAATCACCAATTTCTTGGGTAATGATGCTCACCACTAGACTGGGTTTATTCAGAGAAATGCTAGTGGGAAGGCATAGAGTAATGCTGGAGGTCTTACCCAAAGTCGCCCTGGATCATCTCATATTGGCATAAACCTGGGCTGCATCCGCAGGACACAGTTTCCCAAACAAACTGTAGAATACGTGAACATTAGAGTAGCGTACTAAATATTTCATAAGAAGCCATCCACTTTGGGTCATCATTTCAGCGTGAAGCTGAAAGGAAGAGGGCAAGGAAAATAAAGACAGAGAGCTGGAGGAGCCTTTGGGAACCCCTCCCCTCGGGGACCCAGACCTCTGTCCCAAGGTCTCAAAAGACAGGTGATACACTCCACTGCAGATACGAAATGAGACTAGGCTGTCTTGCCTCTCAGTGCCTTGGGGACTTACAGAGCAGATGCCTTGGTGTCAAGGAGGAATAAAGGAACACCAGAGAAAAGCAATTTACAAAGGGTCAACCCATAAATAATGCTGAAGAGGGGCTAGGGTGTAGGGTGTGGCTGAGTCCACTCTTACCATACACAAGGCTTCAGGTCCAATGCTCAGCACATATGCCTGCTTACACTCATGCATATACATTCCCGTATATACATATACACACATTGACTGTAGGTGGAAGACAGTTAGCATGTAAACAGCCCCAGTCCCTTCCTCATGCTGTAGAGCTACAGAAGAAACAAAGATGGAAACTACATGCTAATTTTACATGCCTAAGCTGTTGGTTGAAGCACTTCCAGGCACACCCCACAAGCCTGAGTTTGGACCCTCATTGGCGCAGTAACTCCTCTGAACAGACACCAGCATGGGCACCCCCTGGAACGGCTTTCCAATGAGCCAGCTAAGGATGCCAATGCGTAACTCCAAACTCTACCTTGTACGTGGTTTTACTCCTTCTGTCCGTGAGATCCAGCTGGATGGCAATATAATCGACGTTGGGCGAAGGGGGGTGTGTGTGTTGATAGCGAAGCCCCATCATCAGGAACTCCTCACAAGTCGCTCTCAGACTCCCCACTTCCTGCGGTCCCAGGGCACAGCTTCCTCCTGGACACTTCAGCTCTAGAACGCACAGCCCCGCACTGAGACAATCTCCTAAACACAGTGACTATACAATCCCAAACCCATCCTCCTGCCTTGAATGTAGCTTCACTCCCTGCCCCAGGACTCTTAAACACACATGTTTCTTCATGACTAGACTGTCACTGTTCTGAGAGGTCATAAATTCCTTTACAAGAAAAAAAAAGTTGACCAGTTGTCTCATCTGACTTTGCCCACCAAAAGATAGGCTGAGGAAAAAAGAATTAAACACTGGTTCTGTGGTATTTGAATATCTCTGACAAATATGCCCATGGCTCACTGCGAACTTCACAGCCCAGCCAGTATTTCCTTCTACATTACACAACCTCATGTGGACTGTCTGTCTGCCCACAGAAATCCCACCTCCCCGACCCTGGTTGGTCTTCTTAGCAAACACTCCTTTAGCCCTTCTCTGGCTCCTTGAACCAGCTTGTTTTTGAACCCACAGCTGTCTTTAAGAGTCTGTCTCTCCCCGTTGTATTTTCCCTCTTGCTGGGGGAATGATGCTCAGGGACTCTTCTTTCCATAATATAGGAAACAGATACTCTACTTCTTACTCCAGTGCTTGTGGTAACAAAATGGCATGACTGATGCTCAAATTCAGCTGTGAGCTTCTGTCCAAAATCCCAGGCAATACTATGGCTGCCTCTGGGTCTTCCCACAGTTGCTAGGATACTACTATGCAGACAAAAGACTGTATGACTAACACAAGGAACACTGAAAAATACAGTAACTAAATGAATTCCACAAGGGGAATTCAATTCAGTCAATATCCTGTATTTCAATCCTGGCTGCTGCCTACAGTCTTTACTAGAACACAACCCAGTAATACTCAGTAAAGAACAAACCACTCTCAACATTGCTCTCATAGCTGGAAAGTCATGGGTACTATAATGTGCCAGACCTGTGCTAAGCAAACTGTGTCCTTACTCCATCTTTATACAGCTCTACAGAGAGCTGTTTCTTTTCCAATCTAACGGAGGCTAAAATCCATTGATAACTAAATTAATAAAGGAAAATACAGACAGCAAGCCCAGGTATTTCTGATTCTGTCTCCAAATTCACAGACTTAACTAACCTACATATTTCTTTTGTTGTTTGAATGTGTTTTAAGTTATATTTTAATTTTATTTATTTGGGGGAAATCAGTTTTCTCCCTCCACCACATAGGCCTGATGATCAAATTCAGGACAGCAGGCTTGGAGGCCAGTACTCCCATCTACCAAACCATCCCACTGGTGTGTGTGTGTGTGTGTCCCCAAAAGAATTGGTGCCATAGTTTGAGTATGGAGATCAGAGGATGATTTGGAGGTATAGGCTCTCTCCTAACACCACGTGGGTTACAGGCATTGAACTCAGATCAAGGTGGTGACAAGGACCTTTACTTACTGAGCCATCTCACTACCCTAACTTACACTTTCAACAAGCTAAAAAGCTGTATTTGTTAAGCACAACTCTTCCTCATAGCACAGGATGAACATTTACAGCCATTTTGGTCAGTTTTAGTAACCTTAACTATGAAGAGGTACATACGGCTCTCAGAAAAAAAGCTGTGTGGCTGATCTCCACGAGGTCCCTCTGGCTTACGATTCAGCAGAACCAGCTTGCCGTGGGCTGGCAGATGAGTCGCCACTGGGTCCAGTCTGATGGTGCAATCCAAGTTAGCTGTCCTATCATAATCAAATTGGAGCAGGTTCTTATCAATGGCTTGGGACAATCCGTAGAATTCAGTCACTTCCAGCATATTGCTGCTCAGGCGGATGATGTTACAGTCTGGTTCCACAAGATGGACTCGCAAGAGAAAGGTTTCCATGAAGGTGTCTGTTTCAGTAAATCTGGAGAGAGAACAGGGTAAAGGGCATATTCGTCGGTGCTCGGATTCTTCTGAGACTTATACATTCATCTTAAAGATGGCCCTCCACGAGCAGGGTCTGGTGATGTATGCCTCCAATCCCAGCTGAGGCACTTCGTCCCGGAGTATCTACTCACAGTCTAGAAGGTAAGACTAGGGGTCCTGATAGCATGTATATCTTACCATGCCCCTTCCACTCAGACTCAGACAAAGAGGCCTTTCAGGCAATCTGGGCTTTTTAATAAAACTCACTGGTCAGTTTTACTAGCAGTTTGAGGACAGCCTAGGATGAAGACTGCATTTGAGGCTAGCCCACACAATTTATTGAGAACCTATTTCAAAGAAAATCAAGGCCAAGCCAAATTAAGAACAAAAATTGTCCTTCACAAAATATGCACTTTGGGTGGAGTCTGGTTCCATGTCTTCCTCGACTTTTGGCCTCTGTTTCCAAGGCTCCATCTCTACCTTTATGCCTGTGCTTTTCCTTGCCACTTTCTATCTGTTTCCAAATCCTGATCTCAAGCTCACCATCCATCCTAATATCTAATGACTGCTGAGACCTCAGAGTCCCTCTTCTAGAACGTGCATAATAGAAGAGCTTAGGGGCTATATAGTTTATGGATGGAGCTTTAATTAAGGAGTGAAGAAAGTGTTGTATATCAAGAACTTTTGTTCTTCAGAAATGCCACTGAATGGACGGTTCTTTAAATCTAATTTGGGTGTTCAGCTCAGCACTTGCCGTGTAAACTAAATGAGTAATTGTTTCGGTCCCAGTGATTCTGTTCTGGGACATTTGCAGGGGCCACTGGAGATGGACTGTTACGCTGCAGAAGAGAGAGAGGTCAGAAATGATGTGCACCCTGACAATGCAGCTCTGAACTGACGCATTTGTAATTTGGACCAGGTGTTTTAATAAGGCCTCTGCCCCAACTGCATAGGAACCTGCAGTAGGCATTATCCATCCCCTTCCACCAATGAGGAAAGAAAGGCAGAGAGAAGTCAAAAAGCTTGACAACAAGGCTGAAGAAGAGACTCCGGCAGAATAAACTGCTCCCTGGTCCCTTGCCTCCAGCCCTTCTGAGAGCTCTATTTCAAAGATCCTCAAGACCAAGGGCATGGCAGCTCCTCTAACCCTCCTGGCATGAGCCCTTTTCAAATCTTCCCTGGCAAGCTGTTTGCGGTTGGCTTGGTTTGACTGTGAAGTTTGGAAAGATCAAATACCCCTTTGTATTGCTGTTGTAGCTTCCTCGGGAAGCCTTGGTGCCATTTCACTACTTGAGCATAGCATTTTGTTTGACTTTCTTTTGGTGATTGCAACTCTAGTGGCTCTCTGATTGCGCCTCCTACAGCTTTTGGAAGCCACCAATCTACTTTCTGTTTCTGTAGACCCCCTATTAAAATATTTCATATAAATGAAACCATATAATACTTCTTCTTTTGTGGCTGGCTGCTTTCACTTGGATAATGTTTTTAGGGTTAATTCATGTTATATAAATCAGGACTTAACTAGTTTTGTGGCTAATATTCTATTGTGCGGTTATACCTTTTATCAGTTCAATTCCTTCAACCTTTTAGCTATTATGACTAAGGCTTCACTGTTAACATTTCATATAAGCTTTTGTAAGCATAGGTTTTCTCTTGAGTATATAGGTTGGAGGTGTTTTACATGATTATATAGTCATGCCATCGTCAGTCAAATGGGTCCAAAATAAATTTTCTCTCCCTCCCTTTAAGGAACGTTTAATTTCATCATTGATTTTAAACACATTTGTATTACTTAATGTTTAGAAATGGGAGATACTGCATTTCCTATAACTAAGCAACTGGCAACCAAACAGAAGGGTTTCATTCCACTTTATAATAAATGTCTATACGGTTCTCATAAGGAACTTGTATTTGTAGTTTTCACCACAACAAAGGGTTGAACTACCAAAGTTAAGCAATGGGCTGGAGTAATAGGAATTTCTGCTTAAGACTGGAGGGAAACAAGCAATCTGTAGAAAGCCACAAGGAAGAAGAGACAAATGCATTGAAGATTGGCTGCAATCGTTACCCACTCACTCAGCTCTCCAGTTTCTGTTGATTGCTTTCTTACTGGATTCTAACGATTCCCTTGCAATAAATATAGTTGTAGAAAATGCCCAAGAAGTACAGGACATGACTATATGGCAAAAAATAAAATAAGATAAATAATAAGATGGCTTTCTGTGCCACTTACCTGTAGAGTCTAAGTTTCACAGAATCTTCATCAAGAATTGGGCATCCATTGTGAGCATACTGCACTTCGTTGGGAAGGAAATGGCAATCAAAGACCTAGTTCGCATAAAGAAGAAAATGTCTGAGAAAACCAATGCAAAGCTTTATTTCTCTAGCCCTGTGTCTAGCTGGTTCTGCGGACACACACTTGCAATCAGCTTGGGAAGCTGACAAGGGCAGGGGCATCATGAGCTCAACCTCAGCTTGGGATCCACAGTGAGTCCAAGACCAGTGTCAGTGAGAAACCAACAAACAAAGGAAACAGAGAGAGAATAGGAGGTCATTGATTCCGGAGCCATTTTGAGCAGCCTTGGCCTGAGAATGCAGATTTGGGTGATCCTAAATCCCATGTTCTAATGGAGAAGCATTTTCCTAGTTTTACAGAACAAAAAAGATCATTAAACAGAGAGGTGGTTATAGCAGGATGGGGGAGATTTTGTTTTATTTTGTTTGCCTCAGATCTTATCTGATGACAATTTAGCTTTGGGGTTGGTAGAAGCCAGTGGTCTGCTCAGTTAATAGATTTCAAAAGGTTTTTTTTATCTGTTAGTCTCAGGACATTAGTTCTCACATGAAGCTGGGCAAGGAATCTGCTATTTAGTCTCTGGACCAGCAACATCCCAACCTCTCAACATCACTGAAGTTTTAATCAGTCAACCAGTCTTATCAACCAGTCTTTGCAGACACAGCTTCTTTCCAAAAGTCCTGTTAACACCAGTCTGGGATACCTAGTAAGACTCTGTCCTCAAAAGAAAAAAACAAAAGATAGAGGAGGAGTGGGGAGGAAGTGAGAGGGAAGGGTTTGGCAGGGGAGGATGGGGGGGGAGAAGGCAAGGGAACTCCTATGTTCTATTAGTGTTGTGGGTGCAGGCATCTTTTTACCAGCAACCCCTTCTTCCCTACCCCTATAGCCATACACCATCTTATTTATAATTTTGTCTTGTTTTGTTGATGTGTAAATTATGATAATCCGAACAGGTGTAACAAACAAGCTAATGGATGTCACTTCTCTAAATAACTCTATGTCTATAAACTATAATGTTTTGTAAATGTCTGCTATTCATCAAAAAGAATATTTATCCCCTTCAGGAACTTAGGGCAATTGAATTCAAGAAGTCTTTCTGTGTGTCTAGATAACACATTTGCCCACCCACAGACATGCTGCTCTGTGTGCCTTTTGTTCTTTCTTTTTCAACTAAAGTCTTTATGGTCAAAGATGGAGACACTGGCTGTGTTCACCGCTGTGCTGATGAGAGCCGAACAGGACCTGCAGTTGTTTCTCACATGCTTACAAATGACAGCTTTCATAGTTATGGCAGAAAAAAACAAAAACCAAAAATAATTTACTCTCCTTCAATAAAGTTGTAATTAAACCACATCACCTCATTCATATTCATTAAGAAATGACTACTTTATATTAGGACCCTGGCTTTTTTGTTTTAAGACCCTAGTCACAGTCTTGCCCTGCCCTGACCAAGGTGGCAAAATCCTGAGAAACATCCTGTGCGCATCCACACATCACTGTGCGACATTCGTAGCACCTTTTACAGCCTCAAACATTTCCAGACAACATAACCCACCCTGAAAAGACGTTCTCACTAGTCAGAATGAGTTCCTAGTCCTCTTTTGAATTGACAACCAGGAAGAAGATAAAGAAAAGCCCTTCCCATATCATTGACAAATAGCCATGGTAATAAAGAGACAATCTGCTTTGTTAAAAGAAACATCTGTTCCGTGTTTCCTAATATGTTTTCCTTTTATAAAAGGCGACAACCATGATTGACCATAAATTTACTAACTAAAACAAAGGAGAGCTAAATCCTTTTCTAATTACTGTCTAGCTTTGTTTTTTTCCACTTCAACTGCTTTTCAATTACAATTTATAATTAAATTGTCACACATTCCTGACTCATTACTCACTTTAATGACAGTGAAGTGGTTCAAACTAGAGATGTTTTCTTAATGCTGTATTTCAGATTCAAAACCAGCAAGCTCAGCACTAAACCAAGGTGATTTTCCCACCCAGAAAACGTTTTCCTCCGGTCTAGGTGTGGAGAGCTGGGGGTGGAGAAGTCTTGCCCTGGAACCTGAGAGCCATTGATCTATCTAACTGGCTATCCAGGAGGTAATGGAGACAGAAAGCACTAGCATGAACCCACGCAAGTGGCTCTCCAAACGTGCAACGGGAATGAACCTGTTGGTTCTAAGACAAACTTCAGTAATGAAATGAAAACACTAATTAAACAGATGTTGAACAAAGCATTTCTGTGCAAATCCCACAAAACTCTTCATTACGCAGCAGGGTGTTGTTAATACAACAGTCTTACTAGGAATGCGTTCACATAAGCCTAGCTCGCAGCTTCCTCGTAAGCTCTATTAAGGAGTAATGTTTGTTTAGCTCTGTGTGTGTGTTTGTGTGTGTGTGTGCGTGCACATGCAAGAGCGTGTGTGTACATATGTGCTTATGCACTCAGCCACACTTAATTCAAAAACTCATACTAAGTAAATCCCTGGGCAGGGTTGAACCACTCTGGATTTAAAAGAAGCATAAATTTTCCTCAAATCAGACTTTACCTGGGAATCTTATCTTTCCTGAAATTATCAGAATTTAAAATTAGATCTTAAAAATTGGAAAGAAACAATGTTTCTATAAACATATCTATGACGCATGGTAAAGTAGTAACGAAGCTTGGCGTTCTAATGGGCTACCGTGAGATCAAGTTTAGAATGTAGAGATTACATCACATGTCCACTCGAGAGGCTACAAATCCATTTGTTGTGTCGTATTTACTCCTAGAAAAACACGCATGCACATCCAGTATCAGATGGGGCCTTCTTCTAATAATCAGCAGACATTAGATGACAAGGGCACTTGGAGGTGTTCCTGAACAGTCAAGAATTTCCTAATCTAGATGATCATTTTATTGTCTCTGATGCACCTATCTTCCTGATGACTAGATTTTTGCCTTAAAATCAGAGAAAGCTTGACGCACAGATGACCTGAAGGTCTTCCTCTGTGAGACTCATATTCACATGATGAAAAGGTCATCACAATTTCCCTTTGTTATTATGGGGTCTGAGTATGACCTTAAAAATGTCAAAATTAACAGGATCCTACTAAGAAATCAGTCTAGAAATCTCGCTATCTTCTCTAAAGACGCTTTACTTGCAACGAGTGAGAGAATTGGGGGCCCAGAATAACCCTGGAAGGGTGGTCACAGCACACCCTCCAAGCGACCGCTCACTACAGTCTGGCTCTCGATATCTTTCTCTTTTAATCTTTCTCTTTTTCAATCTCTCTCTCTCTCTCTCTCTCTCTCTCTCTCTCAATCTTTCTCTTTCCCCCTTCTTTCTCCCCTCTCCCCTAAAATAAGAGACCAAGAAACCTATAATTTCCTTACACTCTCTTTTTCCACTGCCGAATTAATAGCTACTCTCTAGGGTCAAGCACCTAGTAAGACCTGGAAATTCTCTGCTATGAGAGGGGACACTGGGAAGGTTTACTGGTAACTGTGCATTGTTAAGAAAAGGTGTGCACACATCTGTATGAGTCAAACCCTTACTTCCTGCAATGTGCTAGTATAATTCAGATTAGAACACATCAGTGGCAGGCTCATTATATGAATCCAGTCGAGAATAATCAAAACCAAGGCTGGCGTGATAACTCAGAGGGTAAAGGCATTGGCCACCAAGCCTGGTGGCCTGCTCAATCTCCATTTCAAGGAGAGAACTGACTCCTGAAAGTTGTTTTAACAAGCGTGTTGTGGCATGCCCATGTCTACACACATATTATAAATCAATATAATTTTCAAAGCAGTCAAAAATATGTTCCACCTCTTTGAGAAAAGAGAAAGGATCCCATGCCTATGCCTTTTAATTCCTTGGTTTCAAAGATGATACAATACTCATAATGATGGCTTAGGAGACCCTTTACCTATGCCTTCCGACTTCCCACATTTTGTTCATACACACACATGCACACACACATTCTGAACAGAAGTGGAATGTGACCTACCTGCGGTGTGAGTTTCCCAACCCTCTGGGTTATCGGTTCATTCATCACCACCTCCACTCTACAGACATCCTTCTCTTTGGGAATGGCAAACTTCAGATGATCTCCAGACAGGAAGGCAGAACTGCCCTTCATCACCCGCAGGCCTCGGTTGATGCTGATGAAGGTGGAGTTGGCCAGATCCAGGTGCAGCAGAAGCAGCCGGAGCAATAAGAACAGCAGGACTTTGGGCCCAGTACAACCTGAAGAGTTCATGATGCCAGGACCAGTTCTGTCTGCAGGTGCAATCTGCTCAACAAAGCAGGATTCCTGTACTTCCTTCCAGAGTGTCAGCTAGCAGTTCAGGGGGCGAGACCAGGGGTCCCGATAGCATGCCCCAAGATCTTACCATGCCTCTTCCATTCAGACTCAGACAAGGAGGCCTTTCAGGCAATCTGGGCTTTTTAATAAAACTCGCTGATCACTCCTGACAACGCTGGCAAGATGAATGTGCCTCCCAAGTGCTTTTCTAATCCTGCAAACAGGAGAGGTTGGAGGAAAAGGAGAGAGACTGAAGGTTTGTGCAGCTAGTTACGGAACTGTTCCCAACAAAGGGATCTTTCAGCTGGCCTATAATTTCAGCTAAATTAAAAGCAAATAAACTAACTTGACCTTCAGGCCCACCCAAAAGACAAGGAAGCCATTTCATTACTCTGCTTGTAGCTGTTGCTTCCGGATGCAATGGACCTCATGGGATGTCAATTGTGTGGTCTAGCAGGATTCCTCTGCCTGACTGCTAGAGCACAGCAGTGCAAGCGGTGCGTTCTTTGCTTTCATTTCCCTATTTGTTAAATGAGGACCACTCGACTTTGTGCCGGAAATCTGAGAGTACTATTTGTACATTGTTTGAGAACATGGGTAATTCAAAATCAATAGAACCCAGCTAAGAAGTATGCCTAACAATTGGTCCAAAGAACTTAGGTGGGCAATGAGGCCACCTAAGAGACTCTTCAGTGAAAACCGGTGAAAATGATTTTTTTCTAAAAAAGCATTCAAGCTATTGCTTACACACAAATGGGACTTTGGAGAAACAGTGGCATAGCTCAAAGCACACAGCTAATGGCACTGTATGGACATGCATTTACGTCATCATCTCTAAGGCTAATTTTGTCATCACAAACTCAAACTGCTCAGACGGAGTTGTTTTTCTTTCCACAATCTCGTGATTATTTTTTCTGTTCTTTAAGAACTGAACAGACTTTAAAATAAATGTATTTCAACATATCCTTAATTCCAGAGCCCATTTAGATGACTAGTGGCAGTTTGCTGTCCTATGGAGAAGTCTCACACCAAGCAGGTAAATAGCTTGTGATAGAGCGCTTGCCTTAGAAACTTACATCTTCATAATTGTGATCTTTTCCTACAGAGGAACTGTAGAATAAATAAGTAAAAGGTGAAATATGTGTCAGCAGGTTGTACCAAAAAATCCTGTGGCACTCCTTTCCCCCACATCGCTCCCTGCCCCGCCTACTCTGTGCACCCCCTCATGCCCTGCAAGGCCACCACCCAGTAGCTCAAGAAGCACACAGCTAGCAGCAAGAAGGCTTTGATGAGCACCTCAAGGAAGCAAAAAATAAGGATGGCCAAGAAGTTTAGGTTACCTCTCTTGATAGCAAAAACCTCACCATAAAAATTGAGAACACTGAAAAGTAGTTTTATTCTACTCCATGAGAGAAGTCTGAAGAAACCACAGCCAAGGGCAGGAAACTCAGCCTGCTGACGATTTTACAGATGGTGCCTAGTTCCACATGAGAAATGGAAGGGATGCTTGTGCTCAGCGAAGAAGGTAGGAAAAGCACGGGAGCTGGGAAGAAGCCTGGGCAATAATGCCTCCTGTGTCCAGGGTTATGGGAAAGTGGGATGCAATCCCACCATCATCGTGGGACAGGACTCACTGAGACAGTGAGCGCCCGCTGGGTACGAACGTTTCTCCAAACTGCAGCTTTTTTCTTTCCTCTTTTAAAGCATGGTGTTTCTCATTACCTTACCACAAACATTTTAAATGAGATGGTTTCAAGGCATTGGTTTCATTAGATCATGTCTTTGGTTGATAAAGAAATGTGTTTGTCCTGATTTTACAAATGCCTTGTAGGGTCCACCTTTAATATATTGAAGGGAAATTTGTCCCGTGTCTCTATCTGAAACCTTTCACAGATGGCATCTGTCCTGTGTCACCTGAGGGCGTGTGAAGCTTTACAGATCGGCCTGTTTTGAATGGTGTCAGCCCTAAAATAAAGCTGTTCACAGACTCCCACTGACCAGGCTGTCCATACTCAAGCTATATTGGCTTATTTGTGTAAAAATGCAAATTTGGTTGTGGGATTTTTCACAACAAAGTCAAATCATTTTACCCTTTCCATTTGTCACCCAAGACCACACAGAGAAGCAAGCCACTGGGAAGAGGAGCGAGGGGTGAAGGAGAAAAGTGCTTTCTGAGATGTGGGCTAGCTGAATCAACACGCCAAGGCTGCAAGGGCTCGCTCCTCCACGCACTCCTGCTCGGCCCCTTCCATTGCCCCTCTCCATCACTCTGCTATTTTTTTTTAAAGCCACACTTATTTACTTGCATATATGTGGGTATGTGTGCAGGTGTGTGTCCAGAGGACACCCCATGGGACTTGGTTCTGTCCTTCCACCATGTTCTTCCCTGGGTCAAACTCAGTTCTCAGACTTGCTTTTGGACACTAGGGTCCATTCCTTGGACCTGGTTGTGTCTTTCCTCAATCCCCAGGGCTATTTCTTGGAACTGAATACCATTTGTATGTAATGAGGGCCCCCCGCCCCCCACAAGCCCTTACCTTCAGAGTCTTTTACGTTTTTCTACTTGCCACCAGCCCCCTTAGGTGCATCAAGCGTTTCCTTCCCTAAGTGCCAGATGAAGTTCCTGGTTGCCTCCCTTCTTGCTACGTTAGTGGCAACTCCAACTTCTTGGCTGCTTCCTTTTTTGTCTCTTAATATCCAGGCAAAAGCCTGCTGGTTCCTGTTTGCTTTTCATGCTAGGCAGGTCCCAGGGCACATGTGATAATTCTAGCTTTCTCGAATCTGAAAGACCTTCCCCCTGGGCTCCCACCCCCCAGGGACAGAAGAAGCTGCAACATTCTCAGCTGACAGGATTAAGTGAAAGTGATCAGTGACTGATCACATGACCTGGTACTGCATTTCAGGACACAGGTCTTAGCTGCAGCATCAGACTCCATGCTGACCTGGGAGCAGCAAGCCTGTGGGAATTCTCTTGATACAGGGAAGTAAATTCTGCCGGCGACCAGAATCAGTGTCAAAGTGGATTCGCCCTGAGTCATTCTCTCCACTCTACTGGAGCCCAGTGAGCTGAACCCGTAGCAGCTAACAGAAACTGAGATTAGAGCCTAGAGCTGATTCAGGCTGCAAGGGTTGCACTGATTTGTGTGTTCGTAGGAAAGCAAGGGTCTTTCCTTAAAATAAACCCACAATCCAAGCACCACTTCCCACCTCCGTTGCGTCATCCTGGCCCAGTCGCCATCAGCTCTGCTAAACACCGCAAGAGCCTCCTGATGGAGCCTATCTTTTAAGCTTTCCTCAGGACCAATGCTGGGATTCCTAGAAAACGCTGTTTATATCATGTCGCTTCTTTGCTCAGAATGCCCCCACGGTTTCTCATCCTCAGTAAAACCAGAACACTTGAGGACGGCCCCGGCAGAACGCTGTCTATTCGTCACTTCTCGGTCATTCACCGCCGGTCTGCCTTTGTTACTCTGCACAGCCCTGCTTATTATCTTGGCAGTTCCTCAATGAATCAGATGAGCCTCCTCCCCACCCCACCCCACCCCCACGAAGGCTTCTCTGATTGTTAGTGACTCTGTTGTGAGCACCACACCCATCCCAACTAGTCCTGTCTCCATCACCCCTTTCAAGCTCTGTCAAACATCAAAATTACATTGTGGCTACACTTAATTGTCCCCTAAGAGAAGCATCCTACACGTCTCCCTAACTTGTTTTGTTTTGTTTGTTTGTTTTTTGGGGTTTTGTTGACGTTGTTGTTTTCAAGACAGGGTTTCTCTGTAATTTTGGAGCCTGTCCTGGGACTAGCTCTTGTGGACCAGGCTGGCCTCAAACTCACAGAGATCCGCCTGCCTCTGCCTCCCGAGTGGTGGGATTATATTTATCCATACAGGCTATAGTTTAACTGGTAAAGTTGCTGTAGACGTTTGCTGACTGTAGTGGACCAAGTCAGGCATCAGAAAAGGTAGAACTCTGTGATTTCAAAGATAACCTGGTCTACAAAGTGAGACATCGCTTCAAAAAAGAGGAAAGAGCTACCATCATGAAAAACACTGACGATCAAGCTACCAAACTAATCTATGATCTTAGAAAGTCTCAACAACTAATAAAAATAAAAAAACAGTAACAACTTTAAAAAGAAAACCTCACAGCTGCGTCAGCTTAAAGACTATGGAATATTTGCATTTTTTATTCAAACTTTTAACTATTACGTCATATTTAAAGAAATGCATTTTTGCAAAATTCTCAAACAACTAATAAAATGAGAGAAAACTGTCAATCAATCAAGATATCAGTCTGCCATAGGCTAGAGTCATCTGAAAAAGGGGATTCTCAATTGAGAAAATGCCTCCATCAGACTGGCCTCTGAAACAAGTCTTGCTGGCATTTTCTGGATTAACGATTGATGTGGGAGGGCCCAGCTCCTCACTGGGGATGGTTCCATCCCTGGGCAGGTGGTCCTGAGTTGTATATGAAAGCAGACTGAGCATGGCAGAGGGAGCAAGACAGTATGCAGCACTCCTCTATGGCCTGCACATTAGTTCCTGCCTCCAGGTTCCTGTCTTGAGTTCCTGCTCTGACTACCCTGGATGGTGGACTGCAGACTGTAAGATGAAAGAAACCCTTTCCTCCCCAAGTTGCTTCTGATTAGGATGTTTTATCTGTGATAGAAACCCTAACTACCTAAGACACCGAGTCAACCCAACTGCCGAAAGTTATCAGAAAAGGACAGATGAACTTGGGGGTCAACAACTCACCTTTGACACTGGGATTTCTAGCTCTGGAAAAGAGCATTCTCTGAGGCCTTTGGGGAAGTAGTGTCAGCAGCCAACCAGCCTTTCCCAGTCAGCACCTTATGTAAACACATGAGGAACTGTAAATCTCTCTATCCTGTGACCCGTAAGCAAATTGGGAATCTCTCCCACAGAGATCAAAGCAGCCTTCAATAGAGTGGCAAGACCCCAGACAAAGCAAATGCCCATTGCCAAGAGAATGACTGGACAGAGTCAATCTTCTCAGACCACAGACTGTGATGTGGCCATACCCTGCAATTGGAAGTGCACTACTTGGCTTGGAATCATTTCCACAAAATACCGTGAATTAGATCAAAAGGAAATAAGAATGTATGTTTTGTTTCCATTTGGTAAAACAATAAAAGCTGCACCTCTGTGTGTTCATATATGTATATAGAAAGAAAACTTTCTAAGGAGCTGCATTAGTTTGCTGTCTATTGTGGCAATAAACACCATGACCAAAAACAGCTTCCTGAGGGGGGCAATATTTGGCTTACATGTCTCAATCAGTCTATCATCAGAGGAAGCCAACGCAGGAACAGACACAGAGGAATGTTGCTCACTGACTTGCTCCCCCTGGCTTGCCCAATTTGCTTTCATATACCACTCAGGACCACTTGTCCAGGGGTGATACTGACCTCACTGGGCTCAGCCTCCCACATCAATTGGCAATCAAGAAAATGAACCCATAGACTTGCATATAAACCAATGTTATGGAGGGAATTTCTCATTTGAAGTTCCCCCAGCACTGGAGTGTTGCCATAGCTCATCGATTTGCACTTGATAACTTTAGATTTTGGTTAGCAATGTCTTAAGAAGACAGGCAACATAAATCAAAGTTTTATTTTATGTCCACAACTTTAGATAGCCAAATAAACTCCTGTCTGGTGTATTTTAAGATATTATAGCAAATGCTGCCTTCATTTCTCTTATGATAACTTACTATCCATAAAAGCCAGAGTACATTTCCATTTTTTCCTTACAATCTTAAAGCAAAATGCATAATAAGAAACTGAATAACGAATTTCAAAATCAATCAGAGGCTAAACAATTGAAAGGGGGAAAGGAGTATAAAAGTTACAATTTACAGATCCAACAACAAATAAAATGTGTCATTCAATCAACAGGATCTATGAGATGGCTTCAGAATCAGGAACCATAGATATACATGGATGCTTTTGTGTTTTATTTATATTTTAATTAACTTTTTTTGGGAAAAACACTCTGCTGTTTTTAGTTTTTCTTCCACTTTGAGACATGGCAAAGTGGAGAATGGAAAAGACAGAAACAGGACAAAAAGAAAAACAGAAAAATAACAAAGACTCTCAAGCAGTAAGATATCATGGATGATGAAGGTCTGTTATCTCGTCAGACAAGATGGTGGTGATTGTCTTGTCTCTGGTGTAGTCCCTGGGTCTGAATGCTGCCAATATTGCTGACCATACTCAAATAGAAACCTAACACATCTTGAGAATTTCATTTTCTTGGTCTCAACATATAACCAAGTCAGCTCCTCAGAATCCACCTGTCAACACCTTTTTAGGTCACTGTTATGTGTACCCATGAGTTACTAGGGTTATTAGGCTAGACCATTCAGGTGAGCATAGAGCATGGCTCTGAGCCCCATCAGACTTAACTTTGCTTTGACAAAAAAAAAAAAAAAAAGCAAATCCTGTCTGTTGGCATACAAAAGAATTCCACAATAGCCCAGAATGGAGTATAATGGTAAACTACAGATTCAGGTAATTGCTTACATATTATTTCCAATGGCTGACTTACAAAATATTGGAACAGGGTGGGACTATTTAGCATTCCCTGTGGGAGGACCCTCCACTGATATCTTTTAGTAGGCTGAGAATTATTATTATAAATAGCACCATGAAGGCAAGTTTTTCTCTGTAAATCAATGACTATAAGAGGCCATCCTTTAGGCAATAGGGAAGTCAAAGGAATTCCAGACTGTAGAGAGCCCATTGGCTGAAACACCTTATTAACAGCTCTTAGATCTGTCACCATTCTCCATTTTCCAGATTTCTTTTAACAACAAATACAGGAGAATTCCAAAGGCTGATTGATTCTTCAATATGCTGAGCATCTAGTTGCTCCTGTACCAGCTGTTCTAAAGTCTGCAGTTTCTCTCTTCTTAAAGGCCATTGTTTAACCCATATAGGTTTCTTACTTAACCATTTTAAAGGTAGGGCCGTTGGTACCTCTGAAAGTTTGCTAATGTTTTTGTACAGCCTGAATGGTTAGTAACTATTTTTTTACACCCACCAGCTTGCTTTCAACGGTCAGCTGTTCTGCAGTATTTCAAACCTCTCATGGCTTGCCTGCAAATCAGTCCTTCTTTTCCTGACCATTTCCCACCATCACTTGTCTTTCATGTGAAAATCATGTACTCTAAATATTCCTTTACAAGCTGATCCAAATGTGTG
Organism: Ondatra zibethicus; assembly: GCA_004026605.1. NCBI lineage: Eukaryota > Metazoa > Chordata > Mammalia > Rodentia > Cricetidae > Ondatra > Ondatra zibethicus. Next base: position 43,556 of record PVIU01001886.1, on the reverse strand, counting down.
AAAATGTTCTGAAAGCATAAAATCACCCTGTGTTGGACTCTTATAAAAAATCCACAAAGGTTTCCATATAGAAACTTTCTCCTGAACTATCCTGAACAGAAGCAAGCAATTTAATATCATTTTACTGATACGAGAGACCTGTGTGCTTGTATTTCTTCCCTGGTTGTGGGCTGAGCCCTGAGAGCAGGTATTCTCTGCATTGATATAAGCTTTTCTAGCCACAGGAGGAGATCAGTGGATTCCCAAGTCCCCCAGCTTCTCATAGAAATGGAAGTTCCCAGTGATGCTAGGATAATAGCAGTGATGCTCCTGGATGAGAACCATACTCACTGCCCCTCATCTCTGGTTTTATAGTGGTAGCTACATAAAATATGGTGGTCAACTGCCCTTCCCTGCCTGGGCCCAGCACTGTCACCAATCATCTATCACATGGCCTCATTAATTTGGTTTGTGCTTTGCAGAATTTGTCTTTAGTTCACTATCCTTCTCAGCAGCATGCCAAATAGTTATTACCCCTTGACTGAAGATGATTGCTAGTTCTTTTTATCATCCATGTGGGTGAGGCCACATGGCTCACAGCTCTGTCTATGGGGAACCTATCTATCATCTATCTATACTTATCAGCTACATCTGTCTGTTATCTATCTATGTATTTGCTTATTTTGATGTAGAGTCTCATGACGCTGCACAGCCTGTGCCACCATTTGCCACCATGCCTGTCTCTGACTCACAGTTATTACAAGCACCCTAAGAACCCCTAAGAAAGAAAATAAACCAATAATAGAATTTTGTGTAAAAAATAGGCAGCTCGTGATCAACCCATCCCACACACCCAAACATGCAGAGGCTGTTAGAGCCTTGGTGAGAACAGGAAGGAAGTCAACACAACTTTTTTACTCTTTTCCACATTAAAACCTTGCAAGTTCCAATTAGAGTAAACTTCAAAGCTGCGTTGGGGTTTTATGATGTATTTTTTAAATGACCAAAATTTTTATGCATATATTTCTCCAAATAATCTATATAAATCAAATTTTAAAGTTGTACAAATCTACAGCTGAATTGTCCATGTCACAAATGAATTGAATTCAAATCACATGTGGCATGCATTGGCCACCAAGGGCATTGATATGTAAATCAGGAAGAGTCCTGAGGACGAACAGGCCATCTGGTCGGTAGACAAAGTCCTTCTCTGTGTGTAGCTGAGGAAATAAAGGTTTAGCAGCCCTTTGCTAGGGACTTTGGATGCTCTGTCCCCTTTTCCCTGAGGTAGGGAAGTCTAATTGCCCCTTGTTACAAGCCATCAGGAGTGAGCATCCAAAATCTCCTAAATTCTAAAGGTCATAGCCGCAGCTGCAGCAGCAGCAGATGTAGCAGCTCTGTGGATATTTCTTCCTTCATCCTGGGGACCACATTGCACTCCCTCCCACCAAGCCTTGAGCCACATTGTAAAAAGACAACAGGAAGTTGGCTCTTAAGTTCCTATGGAGCCTCAACTGCTGAAGAAGCCCTAGGGGTGGAAAAGCCCTACAGTCTCACCAAACAAGGGATTTGCAAAGTGATTTTCTCAGAGAGACAAGAATAATGAGGAAAGAAAAAGCCTGAAAATTCTAAGAGATTTTTTCCTTTTAAGATTTTTTTAGTATGCGAATGTATATATGTATGTGCTTTTGCTAACAGCATATTCTTATTATGTTGATTTCTAAGATTCTTAAATGATATGTTCTGTGTTTTTACTTAAAAATTTTTTATAGAAAAAGCAATGTTATGGAAGGCACCAACCTGTATTTTTTTCATGTAAGAGTCTGCAATTATGAAAGGGTTTGTTGGCTTCAAGGCCTTTAAACCTTGCTTACAGTGTAAGGGGTCAGAGAGTATACTACGATGGCCTGGCCGTAGGCAGGCCCCTTTGTTAATTAGTGCTCTTAAAGTGACAGCCAGTTCCTTCAGCATCACTGCCTCCAGTGAAACTGACTGAGCACAGTCACCCATTGCAGTTTGGAACCATAGCAGAGATCATTAAAGGTTTAAATGCTGTAGATAAAAGACCCTGGGGCTTATGAAGCAAACTGGGAGGAGTAAAAAGGTTTAGCACAATGTGAATCCATGTAACAAAGAAACCAAGTGCCAGAGTCCTTATTGGGCAAAAACGGGCTCCACTAGCAAGTACAAAGTCAGAATGATGATGACCTTGGATAAGTTACCTACCTACTTCCTAAAACAGCTTTAAAGAGAAAGCGAAAAGAGTATTCTGCACAACTCCAGTTTTAAAGTATGTACTGTGTATGTGTGTATGTGTGTGTGTGTGTGTGTGTGTGTTTTAACTGCTTAGTAAGTGCTAGGCTTATTGTGATTATGAGGTCACTTTTTAAAGTCATAGTTTATAAAAATCAGAATAATAATAGAGACTATTTTATAGGCATGTTAGGGAAAATAAATGAAAAGATACATATAAGCAATTTGCTCAGCCACTTTAAAGGCCTTGAAACCAATGAATCCTTTTGTTAATTGCAGACTCTTAAATGAATAACATACAGGTTGGTTCATTCTATAGCACTGTTTCCTCTATGAAATGTTTAAGTAAATTAATTAAGAAGACCAAATATATAATTTGAGGATCTTAGAAATCAACTAGCCCATATATTTCATTTTATGTATCAATTTATTTGCTTCCTCTGAAAATAGGTTTCTGTTTTAAATATAAAACATATGCTCATTCATTAGCGACATAAAGGAACTTGTGAAAAAGATAAAAATACACTCCTTAACATCCACAGAAAATACTCAGGTTTCTTAGGTGACTTGTGTGGTGTGTGTGTGTGTGTGTGTGTGTGTGTGTGTGTGTGTGTGTGTGTGTGCGCGCGCGCACGCGCGCGCGTGCCTGTGGGGGAGGGGCACAGGTGTGTGTGCATACAGTTTTATCCTTAACTGGAGCCATGCTCTATAGAGATGCTATCATTCTTTTCCATCAGCATGGCGTTCTATCACAAGCATTTTCCTTAGTGTTGAACATGCCTTGCTGTCTTACTTTTCACCTGTGCACTGGGTGCACTACAAGGAGGCCATGTTGCTCCTGTGTTCACTCTACAGCTGCATTCACATAGTTCCTGGGACAGACACCTAGAAACTCAGTCTGATAAAAAGCACTGACTCCTGGCTTGTGTCCACAGGGTAACTCTAACTAGGATAAAGACATGTCATTTCTGCCTCCCCTTTGTATTTCTCCTTTACTTTGGTCAGACCCTGTTTGACTTGACATTAAATATGTACTGACTCTAGGAGTGTCTGCCTAGAAGCTGGCAGGACCTAAACAACCTCACCTGCATGGGTGTGTGCTGTGGGATAATGCTCTTGTACTCTGTAAAAGTTTGTCACTCATATTGGTTGAATAAAACACTGACTGGCCAGTAGCCAGGCAGGAAATATAGGTAGGGTGATCAGACTAGGAGAATTCTAGGAAAAGGAAAGGCAGAGAGTCAGTCACCAGCCAACCACAGAAGAAGCAAGATGAGAATGCCTTACTGGGAAAAGGTACCAAGCCACGTGGCTAAACATAGACAAGAATTATGAGTGAATTTAAGCCATAAAAGCTAGTTAGTAATAAGCCTGAGTAGTAGGTTAAACAGTTTATAGCTACTATAAGCGTCTGTGTATTTATTTGGGATTGAATGGCTGTGGGACTGGGCAGGACAGAACCTCAGTCTACAGGTGCGTCCTCACTCTAAGAGGGTCTGTCTAGAAGCTGGTGGGACCTAACCATCTCTTCTGCCTTCAAGGCTGAAGACACAGAGCTGTCAGTCTCTTAACACTGCAGTTGGTCAGGCTCACCACCTCCATCCATGATAGCCGGGCTGTACCCTGAGTAGAAGCAGTCACTTGTAGGGGTGACTGCATCACACCATATTGCAGAATCAGATGTGAGACACTAGTCAAGATGACCTTATCTTGAGCAGGACTGCCTGATTACTCATACCTCTTGACCTTTGCCCCAGCTGTTCTTCTGCTTAAACCTAAAGTTCATGTTAGCACCTCATAGACAAACTCAGGGTCATAGAACTCCTTTATTTGTTCCAGTTTCCAATGTATTGATTAAATCTCTCTTCCCTGCTTTCCACTGATAATCATTCCTTCAGTAATAGGATGGTAATAGGTAATAGGTGTAATAGGAGGGGTGGCTATGTCTGGTTCACTGGGGCCACCTGAGCCAGGCTTCAGCCCCAAACTCTGTCTGCATTGCTAATTACTCTAACAAAAGACGATGAAAATCCCTTAATTATAAGTTACTCCCTTTCTCTAAGGTTTTTCCTCTTAATGGATTCTAAGGGTGTAATTGTATGGCCAACAGCTGTGAACCTACTGAGACGATTATGCCTGTGCTTTCTGCAAAGACAACCAGCAGACACCCTCCCCAGCCCTTCTCGCGGTGGCAGTACCATCTTCCTCGTGCTTTGTCACCAGTATGTCTCTCCTGGTGGTCCTCTCACAAGTGGCACTTAGGAGGCTCCCACAGCACATGGCTGCCAGTCTTAGGCTGAGGACTCTGATACTCCAGCCATCGAGCCAATGCTCTCCCCGTCACCCTCTGCAGTTTCCACATCACACGTGCCAGTCCGGAAATGTTCCTCTCATCATAGCCCCACCCCCACCCTCTGCTCAACTCAGGGAAACAGGGAAGCACTCGGCTCAGAACGATGACAAGGGAGCCTTCCTCCCCCTCAACCTCCCCCCACCCCTCGCTGCCAGGAGGCTATGCCTAAAGATAAACACAAGAATCCACGAGTAGATGTTGTGTCGGAACAAGCAGTGTAGATGAGAGGCAAATAAGAAACAAGAGTCAACCCGGCTTCCTGAGAGACAGAGGCTTCATGAGAAAAGATGTATTATCAGGTACTTGATACTATAAAATAGAATCTTTTATACTGGTCTAAGAGCGAATTGCTCCCACGGTTCCACCAAACCCATCAGAATACATTTAAAGCAGTTTCTACTTCACTGGAAGAAGATTGCTCACATATGCAGGCAACTGTCCAGCACTTCCTCAGCTGCACTGTGCAACCTGCAACATCCTACTTGGAAGTCATCAGTGATAACACTCAGACTCACAGATGTCACCACAGATACCTTCCGAAGAGACCTAGTATAAAGGTACGCTCTGGTAACTGAGGAAACTTGTTCATAAATGGCAGAAACTGTGATGTGGTTTGGTCCCTAGTTACAGTATGACAAACGTGACATGAAAATGGTTGGATTTGGGGTGTATGTCAGAGCAAGGAATTCACAGCTTTCTGTAAGTGCAATCAACAGCCTATGGCTAGGGTGGTCATCGGCCCTACAGGGAAAATCACTGCAGTTTTGTTAGTGGATATGATACGCCTGTCGAGTGGCCTTCTAAGCAACTGTTTACGGCCATAGACTAGTGCTGCTGTGGGCTTTGCTCAGGGAAGCTCCTTTTTGCCAGTCAGTGGTAACTATAGAAACAGAACTGATCACAGTACGTGGAATAAGTGAGCACTCAATGCTCAGACGTAAGTGGGACATTTGTATCACCAGGAATGGAACGGTGTGGAAAGAGTGGAAGAGGCTAAGGAAGGGTGGCGTGTCCTCAAACACTGACTTCCAGATGAGGTGGCTATTCCAGGCTCAAGCTCACGGCAGCTGTGATTACTGGCCCAACAGTCATGGAAGGAAGAGGGATTCCAGGGTCCATTCTTCCTTGAGGATTTATGGGTATTAATGATTGATGGTGTGAGGAGAGCCATTTTCCTCAGTAGTATAAGCACCAGCAAGGTGCCCATGCTCTCCCAGGTTCTTAGCAGTAATTCTCATGAAGCTCATTGGAGCAACAAAAATCTGAATGAAAAAGGAAAGGACACAAGTACTCCTGGGTTTGGTGGAGGAGAACGTTTACTGTAGATAAAGGGAGAGCTTAGGTAGAGGCTGGGACATCTGGGAGAGTCCAGAGTGGACAGGCCAGACTGAGTGAGGCCATGTGGGGAGAGGGGAGGAAGAAGAATGAAGAGAGAGGGGAATCAGGTGCAGCAGTCTGGAGGCCAACGGGCCAAAAAAGGAGTGGGTAACCAAAATATCTGGATTATATAGGGAAGACCTTCTGGAGAGGGGCAGCCCAGCCTCTTGGCTGGAGAATTCAAGGTAGAGGGGATGTCAGCAGGCAGGGAGGAGAGCAAGATAGGGTAACGGGGGTACGTACATAATTGAAATAATTATGTGTGTGTACATATATATACATATATAAATGTATAAGGAAGTCTATTATGGTAGGTAATTAACATATGCTAATAAAGAATTTAAAATAACAGAATTCTAGAACTAAAAGAAACATCTTTAAATGTTGCACATAATCATCACCATGCTAAATAAGCTTGTATTATTCACTTGTACCTGGCTCTGTTTAAACACATTTAACCTTCATCACAACATATGGATGGAGTCTATGATTATTCCCATTTTGCAGTTAAGGGAACAGAGAAGCAATTTGTTGAGCTAAATGCTTATAGTGTAGCTGGGATTCCAGCCCCAGCAGAAAGGCCAACAGCCTGGAAGCCTGAAACCCGGGGGCTCTGCTCTAGCACACAGAGGTCTGCACAAGGAAGATGCTCGGGCATCTGCCAGGGCGAAAGAACCAGTCCTACTCTTTCACTCACTGGTGCAACGGGGTGTGGAAGTGAAGCCAGTGCCCCCCTCAAGAGGATGGGGGAGAGCAAAGGAGCCACAGTTCTTAAACTGACAAAGGCAACAGAGCTCTAATGGGATGCTTTTCCCTGCTGAAGGTCTGAAGAAAGTTTTGAAGACATCTTAAGCTATGACTTTCTCTTTTTGTTTCTTTCTCCACCCTCCCCAGTCAGTATGTAACCCAAACTGGCCTCAGACTCCCATGCCATGGGCTCCTGAGAGCTGAGACTATTTGTTTGCCACCATGCTCCACTAGCTGTTTTTAATAATTAAGAAAACTGTAAAGAAATTTCTGATTTGACATTACTAAAACCTGGGAGTGAGAGCATTTTCCCCTTGAAGCAACAAATTGAAGGGAAAGAGAACACAGTTGCCAGTCAAAGACGCGTGAGCCTTTGATAAGGCCATCGTTCCTTTAATCAAAGCCTATTCTTCTTTGGAGTTTGTTCCACATTATAAAATTAGACACAGTCAATATCTTTCATGGGTATAAAACAGTTCAGTGGGAAATTATCTAAACATGTCAATCAAGGCCTGTAACGTCCACATGTGCGTGCGTATGCACACACACACACACACAAGTACACACACAAGTACACACATACAAACACACATACGTACACACAAACTCACAAATATGTCAAGGCTCAATCAAGAGAAGTTCCCTTTCTTCTCCTTTCTATCCCAAACCCCTAAAGAAAATGTTTCTACAAGTTAGTTTTAAAATTAGCACTGTAGGGCAAAAAGTGTCTCAGCTGGCCGAGTGCTTGCTTAACATGAAGGAAGCCCTGGGTTCGATTCCCAGAAACCCATAAATTGGGTGTGATGACACACCTATAATTCCAGCACTGAAGAGGATCAGAAGTTCAAGGTCGCCATCTACAGCACAGTGAATGGGAAGCCAGCCACCTAGGATATATAAGATGCTGTCTCAAGAGTTTTTTTATTTTTTCAGCACCATGTTGTGATAGATACATGTTATTGAATATTGTCAACATTCACGGAATGTACATTAAGAGTGAATCCAAACATAAACATGGGCCTGGGCTCATCCTAACAGTTTGTCCATTGTGACAAACATCTGCTCACCCTAACCCACAGGGTGAGAAATATGGAAATCTAGGTGAGGGGAAGACAATATAGCGAACTTTATATTTTCCATCTTCTATTCACTTTTCTTTAACCTAACTTTTTCAAAACCTAAAGCTTATTAATTTAATAGATTTTTCTTTATGTGTGTGAGTGATTTCCCTGCTTGTATGGATGTAGCCCTAGTGTGGCCCGCTGTCATGGAGAGCAACAGGTCCCCTGGAAACGCAGTTAGGGATGGTTGGGAGCTACCGTGTGGGTGCTGGGAACCCTGGTCCTCTGCAAAAGCAGCAAACATTCTAGTCCTTTGAAGTTCATTAGCTTTTAACACTTATCGGCTGAGCCCTTTAACACGCCTCATAAGGATTCTTTCTGGTCCCAAATGGGGCCAGAACCCTGTCCACATTGTGATGCTGGACCCTCAGCAACAGAAAAAGACAAAGCAAAAAAAAAAAAAAAGCAACAGGTTGGCCCATCTCACTCCAGGTTGTGGGGAACAGCTCTGGTTTTAGCAGGTGTGGGGGACAGCTCGGGTTTTAGCAGGTTTTCTTTTTTTTTTTAAATCTTTTTTTCCAGCATTTCTAAGGTTCCAACATTCTTTTTGTTAAACAATCTTTTTTTATTTTACATAAGAATCCCAGTTCCCTCTCCCTCCCCTCTTCCTGCTTTCCCCAACTTCCCCCGACTCCATCCCCCATGCACTCCTCAGAAAGGGTGAGTCCTCCCATAGGGAATCAACAAAATCTGTCACATTACATTGAGGCAGGACCAAGGTCCTTTTCCCCCACCTCCACTTCCCAATCTAGGCCAAGCAAGGTATCCCTCCCCAGAATGGGCTCCAAAGAGCCAGTTCAAGCACTAGGGATAGATCCTGGTCCCACTGCCAGTGGCCCCACAGACTGCCCAAGCCACGCAACTGTCACTCACATTCAGAGGGCCTAGTTTGGTCTTATGCAGGTCCCCTGCTGTCAGTCTGGAGTCAGTGACCTCCTATGCTCAGGTCAGCTGTTTCTGTGGGTTTTCCCATCATGGTCTTGACCTCTTTGCTCATATTATTGCTCCTCCCTCTCTTCAACTGAATTCTGGGAACTCAGCCCAGTGCTAGCTGTGGATCTCTGCATCTGCTTCCATGAGTTACTGGATGAAGGTTCTAGGATGACAATTAAGGTAGTCATCAATCTGATTACAGGGAAAGGCCGGTTCAGGTACCCTCTCCACTATTGCTTAAATTCTTAACTGGGGTCATCCTTATGGTACCCTGGGAATTTCCCTAGTGCCAGGTTTCTTGCTAACCCCATAATGGCTCCCTCTGTCAAAGCATCTCTTTCCTTGCTCTCCCTCTCCGTCCTTCCCTCAACCATCCTGATCCCTCACGTTCTCCTCCCTGCTTCACCCCATCCTCTCCCACTCCCCCATACACCCAAATTACTCAGGAGCTCTTATCTATTTCCCCTTCCCAGGCGGATCCATGTATGTCTCTCTTAGGGTCCTCCTTGTTTCTTAGTTTCTCTGCGGTTGTGAACTGTAGGCTGGGTATCCTTTGCTTTATGTGTAATAGCCACTTACGAGTGAGTACATACCATGTTTGTCTTTCTGGTTCTGTGTTACCTCACTCAAGATGTTTTTTTGTAGTTCTAGCCATTTGCCTTTTATCAGGTTTTCTAGCTCCCTCCATCCCAGAGATCTAAACCAAAATGCCTGATGAATACCATCAGGTCTCACTGGCCCTGAGTTTGTGCTCCCACGTTGACCCCACTGGAATGCACAGCTGTGCCAGTATCGATGGAAGCAGGCCCCGCTGCGGTGTGCAGTGTGGCTCACAGAGCCTAATGGCATTAGGAAATGTGAAACTTAATCCACCTCCCTGCACAGAGCTTGGCTGTAGAGAGCACAGGGTGCAGCATGTGGGGCAGCATAGTTAAAAACGGTTCGATTTCTTGCTCAAAAACAAAATCTCCAATGCCAATCTTCCAAATGTCACAAGCCTAAAATAATCCAAATGTCTGATTTGATGTCTGATTGAATAAAGATATGCAGGAGGAAGGAGTAACATAGAAGAATGATGTAGGATAACTGTGAATCAGACAGAATTATTTTAAGAGTAAATATGGAGCAATTTTGGTTCAACGTATTTTGGGCATCTTCAAACAGACTATATTCAAAATGCTGGTTTGGAACTGAAAAGATGGCTAAGTGAGTAAGGTGCCTGCCACACAAGCACGAGGATCCAAATTCTGATCCCCAAGCGCCATGTAAAGCTCAGCATGGTAATGTGTGTTGTCCCAACTCTCTCACAATGAGACACCAGGCAGAGACAGAAGAATGCCCAGTATCATGTGGACCAGCGAATCTGGGCTGAGTCAGCTCTGAAGAAGAGACTGTCTTCAATACAGTAAAAGGTCAAAACAAACACCTAACAGTGTCCTCTGACTGGCACATATGTGCCTACGTGTGCACGCAAGCAGGCGCACGCACTTGCGCGCGCACATACAAGAACAAAATAAAAGAGGAGCTGGAGAGGCGGCTCACTGGTTAGGAGCACGGGCTTCTCTTCCAGGGGACCCCAGCTGAGTTCCCAGAGCCTACACTGGGCTGCTTGCAATCACCTCTAACCCCAGATCCAGAGGATCCGATGGTTTCTTTTGGCCTCCGCAGACAACTGCACTCATATGCACATTCTGCCACACAGATGCACATCCATACACATAAGTTAAAATAAAATAAATCATTAAATAAAATGAATGCTGGCTCTCCGTGTGTCTAGCAAGTGGAACATATTCACTCGCGGCACAATGTACACAAACGCACTTCCCACTGTGGCATCGCTGAGCCCTTGCTGAAAGGCTCTTCCATGAAAAGTACCCTGACATGCCTGTCTCAGCCAGAGTTGGGGCAATGATGCTGAGGTTCCTTTGCTGGGTTTGCTTTGCAGCTCAGCCAATGCCAGGACACCATTCATGTCCCCATGAGCTAGAGGTTCCAGGTATGCAGATCAACTGTGAATAAGCATCACTGTCCTAGCCTCAACCCCACTCCTCTGCCCTGAAGGAAGTGAAGAGCTCTAGGAAAGCTATGTGAGCCTGCATTGTTAACGACAGCAGGAACACACCAAGATAAGAAAGCCCTTCAAATGCTCAGCCCTGATTAGTGGGTCCCATCTCTAGCTTCATGTTACAAATGACCCAAGCATCATTTGTCAGTGTTTCTGATTTAATTTCTCTGGGTGGAGCTCAGTCATCTTAACTTAAAAGACCTGTTGGTGACTCTAACAAAGAACGAGACTAGAAGGCCACAAATAACTGAAAACAGTATCTTCCTCTCCTGTATGTCTAGGAAGAGATAAAAAAAAAAAAACCTGTAGCATCCAAAGTTAGGTTCTTGGGGCTGAGAAAATTCTCAGAATTAGGGAGTTTCTGGGCCAGAGTAAAGAAAGTGGGTGGGACTAGAGCTGACGGTGCTACCTGGAGGACCAGCGCCAGCAACAGACCCAGTGTGTGGTGGCTGGGCGGGGCTGCTGCAAAGGAGACAGGGAGCTAAAGGGCTTAGACTGAGAGGGTAAAAAAGGCAAGAAGCCCCAAATCTGCCGTCATCAGGGCTACCTTTCACTGAGTATAATGGCTAGTCATACAAACAAAGTTTGTACAAAGCTGGTAGCTTCTGGACTTATCGAATTGACAGAAAGAAATCTAAATGAAAAATCAGTCTAAAGTTTAACTAGAATTTGATGTTACCACAATTTATTTAGCTTAGTCACTCACTGTGAATCTTAAAAGACAAAGACTATATGTACACACCCACAGAGACACACATGCACACAGACACACATGCACACGGACACATACTCACACAGACACATATGCAACACAGACACATATATGTGCACACAGACATGTATGTACACAGACACACACATATGAAAAAGCAATAAGCTTAATTACTCACAAAGCTAATGTTTTTCCTTGTCTTGTCTCCCCCCAGTATATGGAAGGATGCATATGAGATGATAAACCACGATGATAGCATATAGCATACTGTACTCTTTAGCTCAAAGAGTACTCTCTCTCTGCAGACAGATCTCGTGTACCAATATGTCCTAAGTGTAGGGCATTAGTCATGCCCCTTACTTTTTGTCTGGGGAAACAATCTCAACCTGTAATTTCAAGATGAAATAGAAATGGGTATATTTGGGTTTGGCACAGCTCTCATAATTATTTCTTACAAAATAATTGCTGAAATGTTTAGGAAATTAAAGGTTATTAGCTTTGTTACCAGCTACACATGATGAACTGAACACCTTCAATATATACATTAAAAACCCCGCACAAAGTATAATTGCTCTCTGTGATTCTTAGGTACTAATCACCTCTCATTGATTCTCCAATGAAATAATGGAGTTTTCCTACACTCCCTTACAACATGCTTTAGCTTGCTCATGGGGCTCGGTCTTGCCCACCTTGTTATTCCCAGCCTTCTGCTTAGGGAAAGTAACTTGATCTGTTTCTTTCAACAACAACAACAAATCTTTTGAAGGGAAAACAGAAGTTAATTCCTATTTTTAATAAAGTGGGTTTCTTATATTGAGATAAACACTATTGAGCTCTGTAGATAGATTTTGTATACTGGTATGTACTAAGTGTAATGCATCAGCCATGCCCCTAACTTTTTGACTGGAGAAGGAATTTCAATATATAATAAATTCAATATATAATAAATAATGTGTTATCTGAGCTTTCTCAGCCTCAATGAATAGCTTTTGTAGAAGTTATTGTCGTTTTAATTAATAGAATTCCCAACTGTTCACACTCCTAGCACCTGCACACACACCTCATTATGACATTATCCTAAAGCCTGCGGTCACAGGGTTCTGAGTTCAGCCACGCATGATATCTGTACACAGCCTGTGAGTGCCAATCTGCTGTAAAACTCTGCTTAACCGTGTCTCTATGTCATGGGCTCACATAGTTTTCATTTGCTATGCTCACTGAAGGCAAATACTGAAGTGAACAAGAGTTAGGGCCCAGAATCCTCCTAGCCATGCTTCCCACAGGCCCTGATTTCCACACATATGGGACCTAACAACAAAGGATCACACACAGCCACAGACCAGGAAATGTCTCTTCGTTGGGAGTAAATGAAGACCACTGTTCCTAGTCAAGCAATTCATCAGCCATCAACGAGAGAGGCCAGAGACCATCTGTAACACAAAATGGGGCACAGGGCACCCACACTGTGGCACCACGTGCTGCTCCCTCCTACTTGGGGCCATCAGATCAGCACCACGTGGGTTTTATGGCCAAATGAGAAAAATAAAATGTCTTCCATCTGGGGCTTTTGAAAGATAAGACAAAAGTATAAAGCTAGTCAGAAGTCCAGCTTGAGGAAATTTCCCTCCGACCCTAGCCTGCAGAACACCAACTCCAGAACACACACTATGATCTGATTTTGTAAGTGGAGCTTGGTGTGTAGCCACAGGTTTCAGTCTAGTTTATTTCTGCACAGTGTCTTAACAATCTGAAGGACCAGCTAACACCAAAAGGTGGTGGCTACATGGCTCTTCGCTTGCTATTTAATAAACAGTCAAATGGCCACGCAACTCCGACCTTTCTGCCAATGTGGCACACACACACCCCAGTCCATTTTTAATTGCCAAACAGCACCTGCAGCTGCAGCTTTTGTTCTCATCCCACAAAGTCGAAAGGCTTAGGGCACCAGCTACTTTCATATTTAAGTAAGACCATTCCAATAAACACTGTGTGGTTTCATTCAGATCTATTGTCTAAAAGCAGACAATAAGTCAGCAGAAGCCACAGCCAGCAGATCCAAGGCACGCTCCGTGGCATGTGGTGAGCAGTTGTCCAGTCACACAAGATGAAGGAAACATTCAAAGACGAGAAAGCCAAGTGAACGAAGGCAAAGAGAGCAAGAAGAAAGGCTATCACTGGATCTGCAATTTGAAACGGTCGTTAAGGCTTTAACTGCTGGGGGACTGGTCATCAAGACACATAGCCTTAAATGATGCTGAGTTCCTCTTAGGGGCCAGTTTCACACGGCCTGTGCGGTTACTGCTTCTGTTCTAATCTGGGCCTTTTGAAAGATAAGACAAAAGTATCTTTCACATTTGTTAACACCATTGAACCCCCCGCCCCCCGCTTAGATGCTCTAAATCCCAACTGTCCCCTCAGAGAGATTTTTCACTAGACCATATTTTTATTTAAATCCATCACAAGACATTTGTTCTGTGCTTCTATTTGTCTATGAGTTTTGAATGCAGAGGAACTAAGCTGTCTGTGGCAGATAGTAGGCTTTCAATGAATGGACTTTAAAAACGACATCAATAGTTCAATAGTTATTGTGTCTTTAAGGTTTTGTCAAAACAAGAAAACCTGCTGGGTGGTGGTGGCGCCCGCCTTTAATCACAGAACTCAGAAGGCAGAGGCAGGAAGATCTCTGTTAGTTCGAGGCCAGCATTGTCTACAGGAGTCAGAGCTACACAGAGAAACCCTGTCTCAAAAAGAAAAAGAAGAAGAAAAGGAGGAGGAAAAAGGAGAAAAGAAAACACATGATACAACTTAGATCCAGCCATGATTACAGGTTACAAGGACACTGAGTAGTTTCTTTCTTAATGACAGAGAAGAGGGGGCTGGAGAGATGGCTCAGTGGTTAGGAGCACTGTCTGCCCTTCCAAAGGTCCTGAGTTCAGTTCCCAGCACACATGGTGACTCACAACCATCCGTAATGAGGTCTGGCGCCCTCTTCTGACCTGCAAGCACACATTCAGACAGAATACCAAGACTACTGTATGCATAATAAATAAATAAATCTTTAAAAAAAAAGACAGAGAAGAGAGAAGAAAGAGGGAGGGAAGGAGAGAGAGAGAGAGATCATTTCTCTTGAGAGACATCTGGGACTTGTCTCAGTGCTGCTTTAAGTCCCCAAACAAAGCTGTAGAAGACAAATCTATCCGAATCACAGACAGCACAAATCCTAGCGGGCTGACTGCTGTCACCGAGGACGTAATCTAGATCCACAACCTTGATAACTGAGGTTGGAATGGTGGCCTCAAGCCAGGGCATTCAATAAGCAAAAATGTGTAACTCTATATATCTTCAAAATTAACTGCATATGTATGAGAAAAGCAGACCTGTTTTGGAAGTAATTATTTAAGGAAGGCAACCTTACCATGGCTGTAGGACAGAGAACCAGAGAGAATCAGGGAATGGTTCCACTTATTTCCATCCAGTGATGAGAAGGGCTCAGCCCCCTGTCAGAGGGAAGGAGTGGGGATCGCCTTCTGGATGTGAGATTGACTTCCCCTGCCCTCCTCTCCAGGCTCTTCCATTACCACCATCTCCTGACCACTGGCCTGTGACTTCTGTCCTTCCTTAAACATTACCATCTCAGCTCCTGAGCCTGCCTGCTCTGGGCAGCCTCTCTTCCCACTGCCTCGCTCACCTGGCCAAATCCTATTGATTCCTTCCAGATCTCATTCTCTGCTCCCATGGAATCCAGCAGTGCTGGACCACTGCAGGCATTTCATCACTAGTTAAAGGTTTTTAAAACAAAAGTTTCTGTCTTGTCCCCTGGTCTGGAAGCAGCTTCAAGATAAAGGTCACGATCTTCTGCTCACTCAAATTTCCCCAGGGTTGGGCTGGGTGCTGAATAGAGAGACTCTACAGTGGACATCAGTTGAATAACTGACCCCAGGGAAATATCAGGGCTGAAGAAAAAAATGTCGGTGGGGGAGGAGAGGACCATGCTCTGTGTGCATCAATGGCTCTGTCTTTCCATTTGCAGATAATTCAGACTTACTATGCCACAACCCAAGAGTTTCAGATTCTCAAACGTTTCTCCCTGAAACTGAAGCAGCTGTTACAATAAAGCCAAATGCAAAGTTAGAAGATGCTCCATCTCCTTTTACACTTATCTGAAACGACTTCTCCAACTCAGGAGTCAGAAGAATCAGAAAGATGAAGTGACTGCCCCAATGCCTTTAGTCTTCGATACCAGTACTTCTGAGATAAAATCCAGGGCAGTGGTGGGCTAGGGTCTGCTCCACCCAATCAGAGAGCAGTGGCGAGCTAGGGTCTGCTCCACCCAGTCAGAGGGCAGTGCTGGGCTAGGGTCTGCTCCACCCAATCAGAGGGCAGTGCTGGGCTAGGGTCTGCTCCACCCCAACAAGGGCTCTGAAAGAAAATTGCTCCACCTATTTCTATTTTCATTTCCAGTCTATTATGCAGTTTGCCACATTTTTGCTGCTTTCCAGTCTTCACACCTGTACAAGCCCTCTCTCAAAAAAGATTCATCACTGCAAAGACCATGTGCAAAGGTCCGGCAAGGTAAGTATTAATGCTCTCTGTTTCACTCTCCAGGTAGCTGGCTGGCTGGCCTGACTAAAGTTTCAGGTCCAGAGACACTGAAGCCTGGGTTGGGACTTATTCATAACATGTTCAATGTCTGTGGCATCTGTGTTATCTTTTGGTTTACAGAGTGGAACAGAAACATCAGCCATGTTATCATAGAGTGGGACACCCGCATAAGACAGAATTAAAGTATGGCAGCTACATTGTCCAGGAAGAGGGTCCTCGCCAGGCGGTGGTGGCTCACACCTTTAATCCCAGCACTTGGGAGGCAGAGGCAGGTGGATCTCTGTGAGTTTGAGGCCAGCCTGGTCTATAAGAGCTAGTTCCAGGACAGGCTCCAAAGCCAAAGAGAAACCCTATCTCGAAAAACAAAACAAAACAAAAAAAAAAAAGAGGGTCCTCACAGGGCGCTCACAGGAAGGACGAGCCAGGCTTCTAGGGTCTGATAGGGAATGTTCAACAGCTTTTCCACATTTGGGCCAAACTTCCCCTGGGGATTTCTACACCTTCTGAAGTCGTCCTCACTTTGCAGGTACAACCCATCTCTTTTTAACAAAGGAAGAATTGTGCTAAGGAGGAAGGCAGACCCTGGGATGAGATGTCAGGGCAGGGGCCTCAGGAGACAAAACGTGTGTGTGTGTGTGTGTGTGTGTGTGTGTGTGTGTGTGTGTGTGTGTGTTTCCTTAAGCGAAGCCAGCAGAGCATCTGTAACCACTGGGCAGCTGATAGCATCTGATAGAAAGCAGAGCTGAGTCCCGGGTGCAGGCCTGGTGGCAGTCCTGGAATGTTTATCTACTCCCTGTCTCTAGGGGCCAGACAGGAAAATGAAGTTGAGAGTGCAAAGTGACTTGTGACCTGAGCAACCTTCGAATGATGCCCAAAGAGAGCATTTCTAAGGATCTTTTAATACACATTTCCAAATATCACCAACCCTATGAAAACAGACAAACCTAAAGGAAAAAAAAAAAAAAACAAACAGCCAACTGTGTTTGCCTTTTGCGAAAACTTTCTACCGAGAGGCAGGAACACTGTGTTAAGTGTGTGCTTATTTTGCAAGATCCCAGTCCGCAGCCTGCAGCCAACCTACTATACACAGTGTCTCAGGCTGCTGGAGGCTACATTCATCGGAAAAGACATGGCACTCTCCTATCTTGATGGCCAAGTTTTAAAGTCCTTTGAAATAGTGCTGTTGTCACAGAGGTAAAAGGAGCTACATCGCAGACGAAATATAGACAACCAAGATTCCATCTGGGAGCGGGGTTTTGTTTGCCTTTTGTTTTTCCCAGCACCTTCTGTTGGAGCCTCTCACCAAGATGCACAAAAGCTGTGGAGTCGCTTGAGTGGAGGGGTCAGGTTGCAAGCTGTGTGCCATGAGAGCCACAAGGCCTGTTCAGACCACCCAGCTCTCCAAAGAGTGAGCTACATCAGATTCAGACAAGATAAGAGGGTGAGACCTCCTGTGTGACCTGGCCCAGAGAGACAGACTTCCTAGGGAGCTACTTGATCCCCTTGTGAGGGGTGGGTGTTCGCTCCAATAGGAAGACACTAGCGACCCTGGTCCTTGTGAGAGTAAAATCTGGAAGATGCAATTAAGTTTGTTGTTTTTTTTTTTTTAAAGAAAAGTGGTAAAATAAACCCTTGGGCCTACCCTGCAAACAAATGCTTAAGAGATTTCACACTTTATGTCTGCATTTAGAAGACAAAGTCAGTCAATGTTAGAATAATATCCAAATTTGGGGCTGGGTGTGCAGCTTGTACGCAAGGTTGGCCTTTGACCCCAGCGTGGAAGAGAAAGGAGGAAACTCAGTGGATCTACCTCCTTTACTAACAGAGAAAGGGGCGGAACATGAAGGTGCCAACAGCTAGAATGGAAACACCATGAGGACCAGGACCCTGCCCATGCCGTCTCTATTGGTCATTTTGGAATCCTTAGAAACGAGCACCGTGCTTGTCATGAGGACAGCGTGGGAAAGGGGCCTTGATGAGCACACCCTGACTGCTGTCTACTGAATGCCAGCAAATTCGAGGCTGGGTTACAGGCTCTTCTAGCTCTCATCTGTTTGAGGACCTGCAGCACGAAGAGCCACTTCCTGTTCAGTCACCGAAGGTTGGCCTGAGACAAACTTAGTTTCTAGGAATAGGTTCCTGTGCTCTTCCAAGAAACCCAGCTTCTTTCAGCCCAGCTCCAGCATGGCCGTATCCCCGGTCAGCGACTAACTCCCAGACCAGCCTCGCTCAGCCCTGAGGGGCAAGCTGGCTGTACAGACCAGCATCTGGCGACCCGCCATCCCAGTACCTGCACACAAATCACCGTCACTCGTGGCCACAGAAAGGCAGATCGCAGGGACGGCAGGGGAGGACAAGGGCTAGAAAACCCTGGTTGGGCGGTCAAGAAGGCAAATTTATGGTACGCATGAGTCCTGGTCAGCATCGACTGAAGCTCAGGCTTATTACTCAGACATGGAGTTTGATATTAACCAATACATGCCAAGAATTTAACTGCCAAGAACAGTGTACAGCAATGTTTACTCAAAGGCAGTATCGCCTGCATCAGATCCACCTGGGAAGATTCCTGTCCCAACACTAGGTAAATAAACTGTTTTTTTCACCAAGTCCCAAAGGGGACTGGCTCTCTCTCTCTCTCTCTCTCTCTCTCTCTCTCTCTCTCTCTCTCTCTCTCTCTCCCCAGTCTTGCTATGCTGCCCAAGTTGGCCTTGAACTTGTGATCCTCCTGCTGTAGCCTCCTGGGTGCAAGGATTACAGTTGTATGACCCACCAGCTTAGATTCTTATCTATATTGAGTTTTGAGAATTCAGAATGGAGAGAAAGGGCAGATTCAGCTAGAAGTTACACAGAAGACATTTTACCAAGGTGGCAGTCGCAGGGCGCCAGCATGAAACTTCTCCAGCTTCGGAAGAGCAAGGGAGGACCATGATTTTGCAGAGCAGACACCTAAGGCGCACCAAGTCCTTCCTGGGGTCTGCAAAGCAGCCCGGAAGAGGTTAATCCTCCCAGCAACATCCCCACCTATAAACACTAACTAGCCCTTGAAATGTTCTTTCTAAGCCACATCACTCATCAAGACTGAATGCCACAGTAAACAGAACAAAACAAAACCCAGAAACTAAAGTTAAATGCCTTAAAGGTGATGTCTGTGACCGGGATGAAAACTCCCAGAAATTAGTTACTTACTCCAGCACTGAAGTCTCCGGACCAAATCTCATTCATGAGTACAAAACAAGACTCATACTTTGAAACAACATATCCAAATGTAGCTAAGCTATTCAAAAGTTGCAGAGACCACCCATGCTCTAGAGTCTTAGCCCCTGAGGATATTATCTATCCTGTTAATTTTGCATCTTTTCTCTTAGTCATTTCCTTTAGCTGAGAGAAAGAACTCTTAACTTCAGGGAAATCCTCACAAAAATGTAAAACGGTTATTTCCTTACGAGTGCCCTGAGGGTGGAATCAAATGAGTTAGGCAGCGGAGGCGGTTGGTTTGGTAACACGCAAGTGCCCGCCTTCTGAGTTAGCAGAATTAAAGTTTTGCAAGCTGCCCCGCAACCTTCGCTCACTGCTGCTCCCAGCTGCCCACCGCTGGGCCACTCTGCTAACAGAACATTCAGTCAAGAGCAGACAAGCACCGGAAGCGGGTACTTACAGGTGGTGGTTTTCTTTCCAAGCCAAGAGCTAGACACCCTGGGAAGTGGAGGGCTGGTGGTCCTGACCTGGTAATCGAGTTTAAAGAGTTTTCAGAGGAAGAGGGAGAGAAAACATCCCAGTCAAGGAAGAGAGCTGAAATTCCAGTCTTTCAAGTAAGCTGAGTAGGTTTTCTTGGTACTGAAAATCCATTAAGCCACACAACACAAATAGGTAGAGACTTGGAGATTCCCAGACACACACTGTTTGCTGGTCTCCTCCAAAGCCGCTGCCGTGGCTCAGGAAACTTACTTCTCCAGCGCCAAGTTTCTGCACTCCCCAGAGAAGGGCGGGTTAAGGAAGGCGTGGCAAGGATGCCTGTGACTGTTCGCAGGGAGCCCGACCCCCCTGGCGGGGAGCCTCGGCTCCGGTCCCTTCTGCCAGCTAGCTGGTCAGCAGGGACAAAAGCTGAGCTTTTGTTAATAGGTCGGTTGCTTCTCCTCCCAGCTTCCTTTCTCACTATCACCGCTGGCTGAGCTGAAGCAGTCTCCCCTGTCAGGACACACACACACACACACACACACACACACACACACACACATACACGCAGGGATTCACTCTGACACACGTGCAGGCAGGCTCATGCTACACTCACAGACACATTCGCACAGACTCTTCAAACACACTTTTCCCTGTACCCCTTTTCCAGGACGCAGTTCCAGCTCTGAAAGGTCGATATTTAAATTCAGAGGCCAAGCTCAGCTTTGGGAAGGGGTGGGGGAGGGGACTGGCCCTTTTGAACTTTTGTCATGGTATTTAAAGGAAAAGATGCAAGAATGAATCTTAGATCCTGTATTCTAACTTTAAAAAACACTTAGTTCTTCATTTATGAAATACTTGGTGCGGCTGCCAGTTCAGGTACGTGACCCGTGGAGAGGTGCACCTCTCTTAAAAGCAGATCTTTCGTCTAATCTCGGGATCCAGTGGGTAAAGGGCTTAGCGACTGTATAAGAAACTGCCTCCCTGTGTTTATTCTCACCGGAAGTAAAAGCAGCCCACTTTCTGGCTGAACTTCTCAAGGAGTCATAATTCAGAAGTAGGGGGCAGGACCTCACTTTGGGAAACAGCGCGTGAAGACTTGCGGAAACCTTAGCCCAAGGCAAAAGGCATTGCAAACCCCAAAGACAAAAAAACACAGGGGTGGTTTGAGGTTGGGGGTTGGGAAGACAAGAGAGGGTATGGGAAGGAGTGACCAGGACGTAAGTATACATGTACCACAATGTGATCAAGAACCCCATTGTTTATTAGGATAAAATGTGCATTTTTAAAAATAGATAAATCCAATTCCACATGGATGTGCTGATAACGCTAGTGCCACGCCATGCCTTGCCATGCCCCTTCCTAATTAGGAAAGCAGGGGTGGGAAAAAGAATGGGGGAGGGGGACATGAGCAAAGGAGTGAAAGGATAGGGAGGTCACTAATGAAAAAAAGAAAAATGATACAAAAGAAGAGAGAGAAACAATTCCTTTGATTTTTAAAGCATGCTTTGTAGAAGCTTCCTTAATAAAGGTGCATAACACACTCCTAGTCCTGGGAGATTCAGAATCTTCAAAAAGCCTCTACTTTCTTGCAGGGCTGTGAGAGTAAACAGGTAAAACCTGAATAAGCAAGAAAGGGAAATAAACACTATAAACAATTACAGCGGCAATGCAGCAAGCCTGTGCTGTCTGAGAGGGAAGAAAGCAAGCCACCGTGATGATGGAGAAGAAACAGGGTAAGGTAATTTTGCTTTCAAATGGACTTAAAAATTCCCCAGGTTGTGAATATCTCACCACCAAAGAAATGAAGGCAGTTTTAGATGCAATTAGTTGAAATACAGAATCCACTTAGCAAATGCTAGCCTGTCTGTGTTTGTGTGTGCTTCTGCTAACATCAGGATTGAACGGGGCTTGTGGATTAGCCTGGAAACACAAGTAAATACTTCAGAAAACCTCCATGGGAAGAAGTCCTTCAGTATCCTAAGATAAAAGCAGACACAGACTGCAACATCCATCAGGTGCCTGCCGGAAGGGCGATCCTTCAAAAGCTAGTGATGCACACCAGGTTTGCTGTAATGGGCTGAACATTGTCCAGAAGGGACAGTGGTCAAAACACCCTGAAATCTGAAGTGTTATTTATGTAAACAATACTCTTATATCATCCACAAAAGAATTGGGGCCTGTAGAAATAATAATACCATTTATCTTAATCAGTTGGTATTCTTTGAGTGAGTTAAAATGCAAAGCCATGATGTTTGCTAAAACGGGCAAAGAAACAACCAAGAGTTCCTCTGAAAATGTGCTGCTAACTTAGTGTCAGGAAAAAAAATGCATTTTATTTCTAGTCATGGCTAAAATGATAAGAAAAATATAAAATGACACTCACAGGACAGTGGCATGTCAGTGGTGAGAGAGAGAGACACAGCTCCACACTACCGCCCTCAGCACTGTAAGGAGTTCTCCGAGACTTTTAAGGACCCCAGGTCAAGCCTAAGAAGGACTCCTGGTTTCAATACTGGAAGGACTTTTAGGACTAGCTGGCCTACAGAGCAAGAGTTGGAGATTTTGCTGATGATATTTTAATATAGATTAAACAGGTGTCCTGTTTTGCTTTCTGTTGCTTTGACAAACATCACGATCAAAAAGCAACTTGGGGAGGACAGGGTTTATTTCATCTTACAGTTTGCAGTCCGTCCGTCAGGAAGAAAAGTTAGGGCAGGAAGCTGGAGGCAGGAGATGCATCAGAAGCCAGGGAGGAACGATGCTTTCTGAGCTACCTTCGGGCTCATGTTCAGCTCTTCTTATACCTCCCACGAATCACCTACCCAGATGCGTGACCACCAACAGCGCGCTGGGTCCTCCCCCACCAACCATTAATCATGAAAATGCCACATAGACTTGCCTACAGATCATTCTGGCAGAGGCATTTTCTCAGCTGAGGTTCCCTCTTCCAGCTTCTGTCAAATTGACAATACAGAAAACAGTACAGTTGACCCCTTGTCAACTCGACACCCAAACTCATCACTTTCCAGTCATAACATTTCCTTTCTCTTTGTTCCTAAGATCTTACATTAATATTAATAAAGAACGTATTCTAATTTTAGAAGCCTTTAAAACTTTTTAAAAGTCTAATTCTCTTTTCTTCATTTTCTAAATGAGATTTTATATTTGGTAAACACCCAATCCATTTAAATCACAGAGAAAATAAATGAAATAATCGGAGTATTCCTGGGCAGATTACATTTTAGTTATGTCCATTGATTTGTACGTTTAACAACCAAAAACTTTCGTTCAACAGTTTTGTATAGCCCTGACCCGCCTAGAACTCTTTGTAGTCCAGGGTGACCTTGATCTTGTGGTTTCCCCCTACTTCCTGAGTGTGCTGGATTACATATATGTGCCATCATGCCTGGTTTATGTGGCACTGGTGATTGATGCCAGGCCCTTTGCATGCCAGGCTATCACTGCACCAACTGAGCTATAGCCACAGTTCCAGGATCATTTTTAAAGACCACGCCATAATTTATATCCAGGATGTCCAAGTAAATAATGAGCTGGTATTACGTACATTAAAGATAAACAGCTTTGAGAGATATATCGCAAGACTGTTCACTAACATCAGTTCCCATGAGTATAGCTTCCATAATAATAATAATAACAACACAATGTCTCTATAAAAGTCCCAAGTCTGTGGGTTCCCAAAACATAAAAAACAAGGAAGAACCAGGGCACAGTGAGAAATCAAATGAAATCCAAACTCTAGCAGTGTAAATAATTGAGCATCTAACTTTTTGAACGAACTCGGGATCTTCTGGGCTCCAAAGAACTTAGGCAATTCTGCTTCTCAGGCTCCATTCCCACATTTCCTAGGGTTTTCAAGGCTCAGGCGGGCCCCGCTTCATACCTGCCGCTCTCGGTGATGGTCGTCACATTGAGTCCTGGTGCCTCGCCTCCAACATGCTGTGCTCGCCACTGCGACAGAGGCTGCACATTCACTAATGGCCTTTCTGGGGCCATCGCTGGGGACGCTGACCCTGTCACGTGGTACCAGGTCCCAGCTGTTCTCTGTGACTCTTCGATCTGCCAGCTTTCATGACACCAAACTAGTACCACGTGGGAGACTCTTAGACATCATCAAATTAGCTGCCAGCTTGAGACACGGTCTTGATCCCGTCTAGACCACAGCTCTGTGTGTTGACCACGAGAACATACTTCTCAGATCCCACGTGTTAAATGCATGGTGGCTAGCATATGACACTATTGGGAGGCACTGGGAGCTTTCAGGGCAAGAGCTAACTCGAGGATGTTCTCAAAGGGGATATTGAGACTATGTCTGCCCACCCTTTCGCTGCATCATGATACTCTCTGCCTTGCCACAGCCTAAAACCAAGGGAGCCCAACAGCTATGGGCTAAAACCTCTGAGATTAGGAGCATCTTCCTAATTAAGCTGTTTGTCCTGGGCATTTTATCATCAGCAAAATGCTAACACATTAAAAATGAGAAAAGACATACAACAAAAAGCAACAGCTATTGGTTTTGAAAGTCACCAAAGCCCAGAAAACCATCAACCAACCAAGAACACCAGAAGAGTTTGTATATCTTATCAAGAGTATATTGCTACAATGTCTACAGTTCAAAGCCGGCTAGAAAAACCTAAATAGCATAAGAAAAAAAATGGTGCTTAAGGACAGCTCGGAAAAACAAGCCTTTTGTCATTTCTGAAATAAGTGCTTACGTAAAATATTTTAGAATTACTGATTTACCTACTAAGTATTTATCAGCTATAACATCAACATGCAAAAGCCCATGGTACTAATATATACCTGTACCAACTAACTCCTAGAGAAATAATCCTAAATATTAGTGTTTTACATGAGAGAGCTTTCAGTAAATAAGAAATTATGGAATTGACACTGGCAGGAAAAAGAAAAGAAAACAGATAGCAGAGCACAGAAGATTCTCATTCACACATATGTGCCATAAAAACTGGACATGCATTTTTATCATTAGTAATTAACTTGAACAAAGCTTAAAATGCTAGCATTGAACTGATTTTATTTAGAAATATAAAAGGCAGATCAGGAATCCTTTTTATCTCCATTTTTACAGGAAAATGTCCTAAACACAGCATGAAGTCTTTAGTGTGAAGTTGTCTTTCATTTTAGCCATGCTCGTGTAGCATGGAGAGCTGAAAGCCAGGAGCTGTGTTGTGTTTCCCAACATACTTCAGCATATCTCATTAAGTGGGGAGTCTGCTTACTGGCTTAGTTAGGGTTCCTACTGCTTTGACGAGACACTATGACCCCGGCAACTCTTTTAAAAGAAAACATTTAATTGGGCTGGCTTACAGCTTCAGAGATTTAGTTCATTGTCATCATGGCAGGACACAGCAACATTCAGGCAGACAGAACGCTGGAGAAGGAGCTGAGAGTTCTACATCTTGATCCACAGGCAACAGGAAGTGAACTGTAGCATAGCTGCAGCATGGGAGATCTCAAAGCCCACCCCCACAGTGACATACTTCCTCCAACAAGGCCATACCTACACCAGTAAAGCCATACCACCTCATACTGCCACTCCCTATGGGGGCCATTTTCTTTCAAACCACCACACTGGCTCTCTGTGCTTTTTAAATGTGGTTCTAGGAAAATATCTTAATTCAGGTTCTCCCAATAGACAATGCCTTTCATGAGCAAACTCTCAAATTGAATCCCTAGCAGTGAAGAACAAAAATCATAGCAACTTAGAGCTAACCAAAACAAAAAGATGCTTTCATATCTTAGATGTGAATTGCAGGAGTCTGTTAACAAAGCTGCGGATTTATTTGAAGAAATGAGGCTGAAACCAGACACTGGCTGTGTCTCCCAAGAACCCGAATGTGCTGGCCCTTTCCCTAGGGGTTAATGAGCCAGGGACTATTGATAGCTAGAGCAGCAGGGAAGATTGAGACCTGTGCCTGCTCTCAAGAATTTTATAGCCCAAGCAAGACTGTAGAGCTAGTTGAGAAGGGGCAGGAGCAACTTGGTTCAAGGGATCTGATACTCTACCTTCTTCCGGCATCCATGGACAACTGCACACACATGCACTTGCCCCCCACCCCCCATCCCGCATTTACACACGTGCAACTTAAAAAATGAAAATAAATCTTTAATTAAAAAACTACTCACCCAAACCCAAAACAACTCAACCAACAATGGACTAATAAAACGTGCAAACAATATCCACAATAGAAATACAAATAAACATATTTGAATATTCAAAATGTTAACCCCCTTAGCCATCAGAAAAACATAAATTAAATCTACATTGAGTTTCCTCTTTCACTCCAGCCAGACTAGCAGACATCAAGGAAACAAATAAGGACGGTTGCTGGAGAGAGCAAAACGGAGCACTCGCATGGTCAGTGGGAGTGTGAAATAGTCCAGGCTCTATGGAAATCAGTGTGGAGGTGCTGCAGGAAAGCGAACAATAGAGCTCCGTGTGCCCCAGCTACCCAGCTGTATGCCTCCAAGTCAGCATATCCAGATACTTGCCAATCTGTGTTTACTGTAGCCCTGTTCACAACAGCCCTTATGGAACCAACCTTGGTGTCCAGCAACAGAGGACTGAGTAAGGACGCTGTGGTATATAAACACAATGGAATTTTTTCAGACATAAAGAAGAATGAAGATATGTTATTTGCAGGAAAATGGATGCAGCTAGAAATTATCATATTAAGTGTGTGATAATCAGTCACAGAAAGACAAATATCACATGTTTTCTCTCACTTGGGGGTCCTAGACTTTATAGAGATATAAACATTTTGGGGTTCTTAGTCTTATTAATAAAAATAATTTAGAAATGTACTCACAAGGGAGCTGAATACAATTGTATTAGGCTTGAGAGAACAACGGAGCAGACAAGCTATAATTTTCAGCAGCAAGGTGGATGGGTAAGCAAAAGAGAGAAAGCCATGTCTTTTAGTTATTGTTCAAGAAATCCAGAAAGTTTAGCAATGAAGGTTGGTGAGCAGCTACATGGTGGAAGTGGAGGTGGTCTAGAGAAAGCCTAGAATGTCAGCGAAAACATGCTTAGAATCTGGTCACTATCCAAAAGAAAAAAGAGATTTAAAAAGAAAGAAAGAAAAAGGGGGAAGTACTTTTTTCCCTAAGTAATTCTGAAGGGTCAGGATTTGTAGAGCTGTGCCCTGAGTAGTCTTATGTCAAACTGGAGTTAATCTGAAAAGAGGGAACCTCAGTCGAGGAAATGTCTCCATAAGATCCAGCTGAAGGGCATTTTCTTAGTTTGTGATTGATGAGGGAGAGCCCAGCCCATTGTAGGTGGTGCCATCCCTGGGCTGGTGGTCCTGAGTTCTACAAGAAAGTGGGTTGAGCAAATTATGAGAAGGAAGGAAGCCGGTAAGCAGCACCCCTCCATCGCCTCTGCATCAGCTCCTGGCTACAGGATCCTGCCCTGTTTGAGTTCCTGTCCTGACTTCCTTCGATGATGAACAGCAATGTGGAAGTGTAAACCAGACAACCCTTTCCTCCCCAACTTGGTTTATGTCACGATGTTTCCTTGCAGCAACAGAAAGCCTAACTAAGACATGCTGCGTGGTGAGAACTCTACAAGAGTCTGCAGGCATGGGAGGGAGCAGCTCTGGAAAGGATGAGCACATTATCTCATTAAAGGGGTAATCATTCCGCCCATACCCATAGCGTGGCATTAGATAAATTAGCCTTCTGGTGGGTGCTCTTTCCTGGGGAAGTGCCAGTCCCAGTTGGATTAACCCTTATGGGTGGAGACAATAGCATAAATGTTCTAATCTCTGGAACAGAACATAATGACCATTTGACCAAGAGGCCCAAGGAGGAGCAAAGCTGATGCTTACTTTTTCAGTAGTAGCAGAGAAATGAGGTACAGTCCAAAGCCTCAACGGCATCTGCAGCTACTGCAACATTCCCCTCTCAATAACTGAGACCCTCAAATCATTTAGGAACCACATCAAGAACCAGGGCCCCCAATAATTCTGGAATTTCTAGTCTCTAGCCAGAATAGGACCAAGGCTTCTGATCAAGGACAACAACTGAGGCCCTTATTCCTAACTTGCTTGCTTAGTTTCTATCTCTTGACTTCATCAAAAGCAAAAGTGTCTGAGGAACAATGGGGATTAGTAGAAGGAGGAGAGGAAAGAAAGAAAAATGTAGTGGAGTATTGAGGGATAGCTATGCACAAAGTATATCTCAGACTTGCAAGAAAATGGCCTTGTATAACCTTGTGTTAATAAAATGATAGTGTGAGTGCAGAAAGCGTAAGAGGAACAAAGGTGTCTGGAATCCTAGCCAACCAAAACATGAGGAGAGCATCCAGAAATAACTTCCCAAAGGCCCCAACTGCCAGGACTCATTCAGAAATGAGGACTAGTAATAGGCAAGTATAGAAAGGGAGAAAGGTTATTTAATAGTAGTGTTTGCAAAGTCTCAAGAGTTGAGAGGCCTGCAATTTGCTTCTGGCAGGAAACTATAAGGAATTAAGTGGCATTGAAGCTTAAAGCAAAAAGTCACAAGAGAGAGGCAAAATTTAGATTTGGAGAGTATATTAGCTACTTTTCCATTGTTGTAATAAAACACCATGACCAAGACCTGTTAGAGAAGAGAGAGTTATTTGGGCTCATGGTTCCAGAGGGAAGAAAGCCCATCATGGAATTGCAGCCTCAGGCAGCAGGCACATCAAAGGAACAGCTGAGAGTTCACATCTCAGACTACAAGCAGGAAGCAAAGAGAGTGAACTGGAATGGCAAGAGACTTTTGAAAGCTAAAAACCAGCTCTCCAGTGGCACACCCCTCCAGCAAGGCCACACCTCCTAAACCCAAACAGTTACACTAAGGATGGACCAAGTATTTAAATACCTGGGCCCATGGAGGCCATTCTCACTCAAACCACCACATGGAGGGATTTTGGCGACTTGTCATGGAGCTTACTCTTTACCCTGTTGGCTCAAGAAAGCTGCTAGAAGCCAGTAGCCAGTGCGTGGTTGTACAGACCACTCAAAGCAGAGAAAGATCCATGTCTCTGGCTTAGGATACTGACTCTGACCTAATGCAGCAGGCTCCTATGTTCTGCAGAAATCTCTAACGACAGTCAACAATCCTTATATATGCTTCCCTGGTAATTCTTAGGGCTACTTGCTCTTCTCTCTCAGTCCTGATGAACTCACCCTCTCAATAAGACTCAGTCTCCCATGAGGCACATATGGGTGCTTCTTCCAGCAAATTCGTCCACCCCACTGTTCTCTGAGTAGCTTTTCTTTCTGGAGTTTTATGGTCATGATAATGACAACCGACTCAGCATTTTCATAGCATCCAATTTCCTCCTCTCACAAATGCTGTCACTGGAAAATGATGGAGCTCTCCTGACATCTCCTGCTTCCCTTATTCTAGTGCCTCCAGGGCATTTCAGCGGGCATTGGTGATGCGCTCACTGATGCCTGAGATGTGTGCTGACACCAGAGCATCCTGTCATGAGTCATTCATTTACAAGGAAGGGAAGAGAAGCCTCTCTAGAATTTTGGACTTGGATCCGGTGGGATACTTAGTTACGTATCACCCGCAGTTGTTCGGATAAAATTTGCTGTGGACCCTCCCTCATCATCAACTATGATTAATCGTGGAATTAACCAAGGAATCTAGAAGGCAAGACTGGATCCAAGAAACTTCATCTCCCTAAAATTTCAAGTCAAAAATTACTTTACAAGGTATTCTTTCTATGCCACATTAGAACAGTGCCTTCCTAGCTTTTGTTTGTTTGTTTGTTTGATTGATTTTAAATACCCCTACCATGGTGTATGGAATAAGGCTTTATAACTGGTCTAACCCATGTTTTTCTGCCAAACTATTATTTCTCTCAATTTCTGTCACAGTATATATTTTTTAAATGTGAGAATTTTTCCTGTGTTTTCATATTCTTCAATGGCCAAATCTCTAGAATTGATTCCTCACTATTGTTAGTAGACTATCAAATGTTTTAAGTCTTGGTTCTTATAATGGCCCTTAGAATTTTGTCTACATATTTATTTATATGTTGAGATGAAGTCCCAAGCTGGCCTCGAACATTTGATCCTGCTACCGCATCTTTCAGGTACTGGGATTCTAGGAATACATCACCAGATCTGGCTCCTTACTTGGCATTTTGATGTATGAAACACAGCATCCAGTAACACCAAGGATGTAAGTAGTATAATGAACTCATACATGCCCTGTCTCAGGCGGGCACTTGCTCAAACTGCTTGTTACAAAGAATATATATAAAAAATAGTATGCACAATGTAGCTGACTGTAAATAGTAAACATAATGTAGCTTATTGCAAATAGTATGCATAATGATGGTTGTTGCGAATAGTGTACACAAAGCTTACCATTTCTGTTTCCATTGCCAATGCTATTTCATTGACATTGACTTATTTGAGCTTTATAAAACATTTCAGTTATTGTAAACAGGAAAGACAATGAGATACTTAAATAACTACAAGGGGCTGCCTTCGAGGCTTATTTTCAACTGTATTCAGAATCTCAGGGGCCATTAGCAATGAACTGGACACATGGATCTTCACTCTAAAGAAGAGAAATTCAAACTCTAAAAACATGCTCATATTCTCAGCACTGGTGACAGAATTGACGTATAAATTTTCATTCTTTCATCTGAAGCAAGATCCCAGTGAACTGATGCTTCTGGAATGCATCTTTGCATTGTGTCCCATGCTTTTCTAATTCCCTCATAGTAGGACAAGAGGAGGAGCTCTCCAACTTTGGCATTCCCTCCTGGAGTGATGTCAGGGAGCCTTCAGTGGGTCCAAGATCACTAGGCCTCTAATCTGTTGAGTCACAGAGCAGCTGTCCCAGAGCTAACAAGGTCTCTGAGGTTGGCTCTCATGCTTGAGTCTCTGAGGTTGGTTCTCATGCTTGAGTCTCTGAGGTTGGGTCCCAAGCTTGAGTCTCTGAGGTTGGCTCTCATGCTTGAGTCTCTGAGGTTGGGTCCCAAGCTTGAGTCTCTGAGGTTGGCTCTCATGCTTGAGTCTCTGAGGTTGGGTCTCATGCTTGAGTCTATCTTCGACATACAATATCATTTGCTCATAACTGAGGAGTCTATACGAAGGTCAATAGTTTGAGCAGCTTCACCATGTACGGCAGCAGAAATGACACAGGTCAGAAGGTCTGGAGTCGAGGGAAAACTTTGGCATTTGAAAACGGTGTTTCTGTCTTTCAGAAACCCAATTCCCTGGAATAGAGTGGAGTTATGCTTTTGTACGTCTCCAGAACTTGACATGAATTAAAAACAGAACAATATGACTAAAGAGTCCTTTGTAACTAAGTACTGAAATGAGGATTAAATGCTATTAGATCAGTCAATATATGCAAAGTGATCATAGATGCAACAAGATAAACACATTATTAACATAAATGATCAATGGTGGTCATATTTTTTAGGAGAGAAATAGGACACTTGTTACATACTGCAAGTTTAAAATGTTCTATAGAATTTCTAAATGCATATTCTGATATTTAATGTGTAAAAGCAAAATCACACTAATCTCAAATACAGAGACTGATGCATTTACGCACTTCTCTACACTCACATAACCACCATGTAGATCAGATCTAGGATGTTTCCAGCAACCTGGAAGTTTCCCTCATTCCCCTGTCTAGTTGATACCCTCAGACATATTCATAGGGGTGAAAACTCTTCCAGCTTCAAGCGCAATAGATGATCTTGTCTGGTCTTGAACTTTGTATGCATTCAGTCACACAGTGTGGATTACCTATATCTGGCATCTTTCAATTAACTTAGGCTCTGTGAGAGTCACTCTGGCTTTTACATGCAAATAGTTTGTTATTGCCATGCAGAATAATACGGTATGAATATTCAGTAGTTTATTATGCATCTTCTGTTGATGAACATTTGAGTTGCTCCAGTTCATAATGGTGAGTAAACTTATGATGAACATTGTTTTTAGCCTTATGTACTAATTTCTCCTGGGTGTAGTTTCAGGACAAAAACTGCTTTGTCATAAGCTAGTTACAAGTTTAGCTTTAACTTTTTGAAACAGGATAAAAAAAAAAAAACTACATTCAAGTTCAACCCAGTTTAGTCTGACTGTGATTCTGTAGATTTGTTACAGTGACACATACCCAGGGTCCTACAAGGCCATTCAGGGACCCGTGAGGACAACATTATTTTCATTTTAAAACTGAGATACTCGCCCTTGTTCACTCCCATTCTCTCAGGGGTATAGAATGTGACTTTCCAGAATCTATGTGGCATGTGATATCATGAGAGATTAAAGGCAGAAGCAGATGTGAGGATCCAGCTGTTTCTAATTAAGTCAAACATTAGAGAGATTGGCAGAAATGTAAAACACCACTTCTTAATAGTTTCATTCAAAAAGTTATCGTTCATTAAAACATTTACATTTACAAGCAATCAATGTGTCACCCCTTTGGAGTTAATCCATGCTTTAAATTTTATTTGTTTTCTAATATAGCAGCTATGCATTGGTGTAACTGAACAAACAAAGGGTCTTTAGAGACTTGACTGCTTGTTTAAAGAGCAACTCTGAGGCCAGCATGTTTGAGGACCTGCTGGGCTAAGGAAGGTCTTGCAGACAGCTTACTCCTGTGTCTGGACCAACAGTCCATCTTTAATCATAACTGCGCAAGTAAAGTCAGAATTAAAAACAAAATAATGTATGGACAAACCAAGACTCTAAGTATGGCTTTTTACTTTCCACTGGGGAATATTGAATATATATTTATTGTATCTTCACACTTTATGTCATGATTGATGACTTCATATTTGCATTCATGAATTTACTGAAAATTAAAATATTCTCAAAACTCTAGATAGTAGATAGAAAGGGAATTACTTTTCTAATAGTTACAGATAAGAAAATTGATTTAGAAAAGCTGAGTGACAATTATTCCGTGGCCACACAACTCACTGGCTGGACCGAGATTGAAATGTAGATATTTGTGTATCCCTCTCTAGTGTTCGCTCTGTGTAGCAAAATGGAGCAGTATTATCTGAATATCCGCTGAGTTTGGAGTTAAATATTTCATAACTGCATAGATCTTAATTGATGCTTTCCTCTTGACAGTTCTTTCTGATATCCTCTTCTCTGTAAAACCTGCTTTCACTAAACCTGAAAGGGCCCTAAGAGATGGTTTTTCTGGAAACATTTTATACGTTAAGACTGAAAATCCTAATACTCAGGCTTGGTGAGATGGCACAAACCTGACCCCCTGAGTTTGATCACCAGAAGCCAGGTAAAGGAGGAAGGAGAGACCCAATACTATAAGAGAACACAGCCCCAAGTGATTCACAAGGGAGAGTAAGGCATACCCCAAGTGAGGGTATAACCTCCTCATGGGAAAGTCTCAAAAAATGGACATACCCCTGGACAGGGCCCCTCAAAAAGTCTCACAGTCAATGGTCTTAGCATTGGCCATAAGGAGCATTTTAATGGCTCTCAAGTCATAGATAAGGAGCCTCCATTTCTGATAAGGGAGGTGTCTCTGGAGGTGCCTTGGATGGGATTATACCCATTTAAACAGGAGCCAGTAGAGTTGCACAGGGGTTGGTGTGTGTTCTTGTCCTGTCCATGGGTTCTCTGGTAAGATTCCTAGAAAACTGAAGGTTTACAGCTCGGGAAGGAGAGACACCCAAAGCATTTGTAAATTGTGTCAGAATTCTTGCTTCTCTGCTGGCTTAGCAGAGATTAGCGGCTTCCTTTCTTTCTCATGTTCCCCAAATTTTGACCTGTCTTTCTATCCTGCATCAGCCTAGCCACCACAATTGCAGGTTTGACTCTGTGGTCTCCGGGCACTTGGGAGATAAAGCCAGCTCTGAAAATGCAACCATCTATGCTTCTTCACAGTCCCCAAACTGTACCACTATAAAGCACCCTCCCCCATGGTGGGGGAGTGCAGGGAGGTAGGTCTCCAGGGAAGCAGAGCCATTGCTGAGTCATTCTCTACATTATGAAGAAGTCATCAAGCTGGGGCTGGCGCCCCGTGCTTGTAAACCCCAATACTCAAGAAGCTAAGGGAGACGGTTGCAACTTTGACACCAAGCTGGTCTGTTTAGTGAGTTCCAGAGTGGCCTGGGCTCTAGAGTGAGATCTTGCCTCAGAAACAGAAAAAAAAAAGAAAAAAGAAAAAAGAGGAGAAAAAGGATGGAAGGAGGGAGAAAAGAAAAAAAGATTTATCCGTGTCAATGAATGTTCAAGGCTTCCCATGTCACAGAATAAAACCTGAAAATGGAGGAAAGAGGAGCTAGTCAAAGAGGGTTGGGATTTCTTTTTCTTTAAACCACGCCTGATCTCTGTGTAGGAGCAGTGTTATGACACAGTCTTCCACTCCACATAAGAAACTTCAGGTTATTTACGAGTATGCATAAATACTGATTAAATGGTGAGTGCTTTGAAATCAGGCTTAATTTCGCTGTAACATAAATCTTGGCTGAAGACACACTGCAGACGTTTATGGCAAAGTCTGCCCCACAGGCTGACGCTTCCGGAGTACGTTTTGGGGGAGTATAGCATCTGCTCTCTCTCAGGACAAAGAGCATTTAATGGTGACTGCTTCCTGGACAGATAAGTAGACACCCCCTTCAAAAAAATTAAACCTTAATTTCCAATAGCTGTTCTTTGAAGTTTTACACGACCAGCACTTTTACGACTGATCTAGCTTCACAATGAGGAGCTAGAGCTGGGGGAGAAGGCTTTCATTGCAACCCCTTAAAGGTGCACTATTGATCTCCTGAGTGGTTGCTGTGCTAGAGAGCATTGTGATGCAGGAAGAGTTGATTCATAGAAACTTGAAACTGCCAAATCTCTTCAAGCATCTGAATTCCGGCTTGCTGCTGAGCTGACCAGTTTGTTCTTTCAGAATCGAAGCAGGCTAAGCCTAACCCTGAGGGGCAGGAGCTGCTCTTTGCCGGTCTCTGGGCACCTGCAGGACAGCAGTCAGGCATCCGGGAAGTAGTCAGCTGGCAAGCAGACCTTACCTCCAGGTACTTAGGAACCTATAGTCACTGAGCTCGTGGATCCCGGTCCCAGGACTATGTACAACCAACCTCCCAGGAAAATGACTTTCTGAACATGGACAACATTCTCCTGATCTCCATGAAGGGACATTATATGTAGCCAGACACACCTTGTTTTATATAACTGTTGTTTTTGGAAGTACTGTTAGTTGCATAATACAGTTTAAACTCATATTTCTTAAGTATTTAGTATATCAAATTTTGTATGCAGTAAAAAGATAAACTGAAGCACAGTAAGATTTTTTTTAAGAGATTACCTGAGTGAACAGTGATTCATCAGACAAATCCAAGGGAAGAATAGGAGCGGTGGAGAGGGCCTTCGTAAGGTGATCAGAGAGGAGGGAAAGCAAGTGTGTGATGGAGCCCTCTGCTGCTGCGTCCAGCTTTAAGAAGACCCTCTTACCTAATGATGCTTGCTGGTGGCTGCTTACTGGCTGAACTTAAGTTCTGCTTCTCTTTCTTTTCAGCTTTTACAAAATTCTTCCACTTAGGGACTGTTTAACTTCTGCAAGTCCTGAGAGATAAGAGCAAACCAGAAACCCCATGGGGCAAGGGAGCAAGGAGATGCTTGACTCTGGTACTGACTCCGGATTTCTAGTCATCTGTACCTCTGATCCAGCAAAATCACTTCAAGGACCCTGTCTTATACCACTGTAAAAGGGGACAAAAATGTATGAACAATTTTACATATAGTGCTATCATGAAGGTATTTATTATTCATTTAGTAAAACAAAAATTACAAATAACACAAACAGCTAAAACGGGTAAAATTATGATATATACAAATAACAAACTGTCATACTTCTTTTAACAAAAGTATGTTTATTTATTTATGTTGGATATATGTAGATGCATGAGCATGGATGTCCTGATGGTTGTGTGAAGATCAGAAGACAACTTGGGTGGTCAGTTTGTTCCTTCTGCCACGTGGATTTGGGGGATGGAACTTAGCCATGTGGAGGGAAAGGGAGCTCAAATGGAGTTACCCTCTAATACAAGGGCAACGCCTCTCTCAGACTCTGATGGGATATCAAATAAAAAGCCAGTTAGGTATGAATTATCTCTATTTGAGTTGTTGGCCTGTGGGTGGGGTCCCTGAGAACTCTCAAACATTACAAGTTGTTACCATTGCTCTTGGATACTATCCAAAACTCAATTGCAAGACCCTTTTGCTGAAGACACCACATGCTTGGGTCATAGGATGTAGAGAAATCAAGCTGGTCCCAACTGGAAGCTTCATCTCTACTGATTAGATTTCATAATGCTAGAATGTTCTATGTACACTACTGGGGTAGAAATCAACAGTCTTACTCAGCTGTGCACCCTGAGAATGACAATACACCTGGCTTGGCAAGATATGCCCACTGGTGCAATAGTGGCACAGATGTGATGGAAGGAACCAATTACTTTCTGATTGTATCCAAGACCCATAGCTTTATTTTGTTTTTGTTTTTTGTGTTTTGGGTTTTTTTTATTGTTGTTGTTGTTTTGAGATAGGGTTTCTCTGTGTAACAACCAGAACTGGAACTTCCTACGTAGACAAAATTTTGTTAATTTACATTTTTTTTTGTATGAGGGCTCTGCACATACAGTTGCAGGCCAGAAGAGGGCATCTGATCCTATTATAGATGTCGTGAACCACGATGTGGTTTCTGGGAATTAAACTCAGGACCTCTGGAAGATCAGCCAGTGCTCTTAACCCCTGAGTCATCTCTCCAGCATAAGGCCCATTTTATAAGACAAAACTCATGCCCGGCATCATTTACTGAGCCCAAAATTGTGTCTGGCTAAGTCATATGTCCTAGATGAGAACAAATACTGTACTTCTGCTAAAATAAACCTAGCAACATATACTGCACCCCCTAAATTCTCATCTTTATACCCATAGAACAGTGCAATTTCAACTTTCATTAGAAAGCTTTATTTTCCAGTAGATGATGATTAATATAGACACCCACAACTGTGATGATATTTTGTTTGTGATCTGACAAATAAAGCTTGCTGAAGATCAGAGTATAGAGTTAGTCACTAGTTAGCCATAGAGACCAAGCAGTGGTGGCACATATCTTAAATTCCAGCACTCAGGAGGCAGAGGCAGATGGATCTCTGTGAGTTCAAAGCCACCCTGGACTACATGAGATTGATCCAGCCTAAAAAAAGAAACAGAACCAGGTGGTGGTGTTTCATAACTTTAATCCCAAGTACTTGGAAGTTACATGCCTTTGATCCCAGCATTAGGGAGGTAGAGACAGGAAGGTATATGATTTGGCAGAGAGAGGACTAGAAGGTGGGAGAAGACAGAAGCTCATCACATTCGGTCTGAGGATTTGTGGAGACAGGATCTTGGCCCCTTCAGTCTGAGGATTTGGTAGATCCGTGGTTGGCTCCTTCTTTGTTGTTTCAGCATTTACTCTGATGCCTGACTCTGGGTTTTTATTATTAAGATCAATTAGAATTCGTGCCATACACAACCTCTCAGTATGCAGAGAAAAAGAGACTTTGAGCTTCTCAGCCCTAAATGGGGCGTCTATATCTTACTCTTTCCCTTGAAGGCTCAGGGATTGTGGCGGAAGTGGGAGCAGAACTTTTATAATAGACCACGGAAACGAAGGACTGCAGCCACACAGTGTTAGCCAGACATCAGGCCATTGCTCTCACGCACTCACAGCAGCTGTGACTTCACGCACAAGAGCAGGCCAGCCAAACAACAGCACGGATGTAGAGGGGCTCATGACGTCCCACCCCACCTGAGGAACTATTGGTAACTGACAGTTGTTGAGTAGGGACAATAGTTTTCTTCAGGGATGTGGCCCCTGGGAGCTTCTCCATGTGCAAGAGATGGTCTACACTCAGGCACACCTAGGCAGTACTGAACGGACTAGTGGAGGGATAAGGAGAAGAACCAGAGGGAAGGGGTTGAGGGGCTGTGCTGAATAGTCTTATGTCTACTTTACATAAAGTCATCTGAGAGGAAGAACCCTCAATTAAGAAAATGTCTCCATAACATCACGGTGTAAGCAAACCTGTATAGCATTTTGTTAATTAGTGACTGATGGGGGACGGCCCAGTCCATTGTGGGTGGGGCCATCCCTGGAATGCTGATCCTGGGTTCTATAAAAAAAAAAATCCTGGCTGAGTAAGCCATGGGAACAAGCCAGTAAGCAGCACCCCAGTGGCCTCCGCATCAGCTCCTGCCTCCATGTTCCTGCTCTGTTTGAGCTCCTGTGCTGACCTCCTTCAGTCATGAACAATGATGTAGAAGTATAAGCTAAGGAAACCCTTTCTTTCCCAAGTTACTTTGGTCATGGTCTTCATCACAACAATAGCAACCCTAACTAAGACAGGAGTACATATTGCATGTATGTATAAAGTTCTCAAACAATAAAAACCTTAAAAATGTTTTAATAAAATAATTTGTGGCAGTAAATATTATTATATTTTTAATAATATATAATTCACATATTATTTCTATACATTATATATTATGTATATCTATAAAATATTTAGCTAAAAATAATTAATTATATGATAATATGTTGGTGTGGTTTAATATGAATATATCAATGATATTGATGTTATTAACATAGATCTATGATATAGATCAAATGTTAATATTAATGTTTATGTTGATAGTAATATATTTATTATATTTATGTTGGTATCAACTAATATACTAACAAAATATTAACATGTTTCTACTAATACCAGTGTTAATAGGAGCTACCAAAGAATTTAATTTTTTTGTTTGGATTTTCAAGGCAGGGTTTCTGTGTGTTACAGTTTTAGCTGTTGTGGAACTAGCTCTGTTAGACCAGGTTGGTCTCAAACTCACAGAGATCTGCCTGCTTCTGCCTCCTGAGTGCTGGGATTAAAGGCATGCACCACCACTGCCCAGCTCTCTAACCCTTTCTAAAGAATTATTTCATCTAGTCTTTATACTGTGAGTGATCATTATTTCTTTTTTAAAACTATAGAAACTATTTTGAAACAGCATCTTAGGGAAAACCAGCATAGACACTACAGATGACTCCCATTTTCTCCACTAGGGCTTACCAGGTGACAAGTGGTGACATTTGTGTGCATTTTCTGTGTGTGTGTGTGTCTGTGTGTGTATCTGTCTGTCTGTCTGCCTTTCTGTCTCTCTCTGTTGCTGTCTTTGTTTCTCTGTTTTTCTGTCCCTATTTGTCTCTCTGTCCCTATCTGTCTCTCTCTGTGTCTCTCTTTCATTTTCTGAACATCTTAGGTGAACCAAACACATCATGTTGCTTATACCTGAAGACTTCATTATGTTTCCTTAGAACAATAGCATTTTGTTATACAAACTATAATCAAAACCACCATACTTTCCAGTTTCAAGATAATATTTTATATCGTTTTGCTCCAGTAATTTCCTTGATAGCATTTTAGTTTTAGATCCAGGATTCACTCATAAGATTCAGAATCACCGCTGCATCCAGATATCATAAAACACACAGTCCCCTTTAATCTAAAAGACTTCCTTGGCCTTTGCTTTGAGTAATATCAAGATTATTGAAGTATTTAGACTGTGAATTTGTAGGTTGCCCCTCAGTTTTGTTTCTGGAAAGAATAATGAATGTGCCACGGTGTCTTCAGTGTAACCCAGCAGGCCGCATATTGCTCATTACTGATAACGTTAGCTTGGCCTGATGCTGTCAGCTCTTGTCAGCCAGGTTTCTCTGTTGCTAATCTACTGTCTCCAACCCTTTATCTCTCACCTCTACTTTCAGAAAGTATGTACAGTCTATTGCCTTATCAAACTTTCACTTACAGCTATGTGTCTAAATCAATTACAACGTGACATTTTCAAATTGTTATCTGTGAAGTCTATCATTCCTGGGTTTCATGGAAGGAAGAATTGGGTCATCTTGACTATAACATAGGATGCCAAAATATTTGGTAAAACATTTTTCTGGATATTTCTGTAAGGGGCTTGGTGTGGGATTAACACTGAAATCAATATAATGAGAAAAGTATATTTCCTTCAGAGCTGTGGGTAGACTACATCCAAATC
The DNA here is from genome assembly GCA_004026605.1 of Ondatra zibethicus. Classification (NCBI taxonomy): domain Eukaryota; kingdom Metazoa; phylum Chordata; class Mammalia; order Rodentia; family Cricetidae; genus Ondatra; species Ondatra zibethicus. The sequence continues at coordinate 3,631 of PVIU01001886.1, read as the reverse complement.
ATCGCAGGCCTGAACAGAACTCTGAGTGACCTTCCCCACATGAGAGCACTCTTCCTCTTTGATGGACTTTGAAATGGGATAACAGTGCCTCCTGCTTCTACACTTTTGTGATTGAAAGAAAGATTGTCCCTTCATAGACCTGGAGCTTTAAGGAAGTGGAGTCTTGCTGGAGGCAGGCTGTCACTGGGAGCAGGCTTTGAAGTTTTACAGCCTGGCCCCACCTCCTCTTCTCTTTTTGCTTCCTGTATGCAGTTGAAATGTGATCTCTTTGCTTTTTGGCTGTCAGGATGGCCCCACACTCCAGCTGCCAGGCTTTCCAAACTATGATAGACTGCAACCCCTCAGAAACTGGAGAGCAACACAAACGCTCTTCCCTTCTAAGTTGCATTTTTGTCAGGGTGTCCTATCACAACAGAAAAATAACTAATGATGGCCTCTACCATAGACACTGTTTCCTGGCTTCCCAAGCACGCTAGCCTACTCCTCCATGGTTCTTTGCGTCTCAGACTTTCAGATTCTGACTGGAACTCCACCATCAGCACACCCGGGAGCTGATCAGCATGTCTACACTGCCAATCTGGGACTTACCAGCCTGTCTTAATGCATAAACCAGATCCATATAAATACCTTTACAGATTTCCACCCATCTATTGGTTTTGTATCTCTGGAGAACCCTAACATTGGTTCCCACCCTCTTTAAGTCCAGTCTTGCTATTTTCAGTGGAGATATTTCAGTGTCATCTTGGTTTTATCTTCCCTGATGCTGGATTCAGTCCTAATTCAAGCATCACTAGTCATTTTAATGGGGCATGATGTTTGGAAAATGACTGTTGTTCTTCTTCTCATTGTTTGCTTTTCTGCTCAGTGGGCAGTTAAGAAGTGTGAGTACCAATTCACATCTGTATACAGATATATTCAGATACATCTAACATATGTCTGTCTATCTGCATATCTAATGTGAGTGAGTATACATATAGAGTATATACTGATATGTTGGTATTGTTATTCACACCAATATCTCCAAATGCAACCCAACTCCAAATGCAACTTTCCTTCTTAGCCCTTGCCTTCTCCACATGTTTGTCAAATTAATTTTTGAAATTAAATAAAAATACTAGCATGACACCAAAAGTCAAAACTATCCAGAAGAATAAATTCAGGGAAGCCTCATTCATCCTGAGACTTTCCATATTATTCATATTGACTCCAGAGGGTAACCAATCTTGTTGCCTTCTGACTTATCTTTCCTTAATGTTTTTATCATGTAACATATATGTATATATGTATGTAACACACCTTGGTATAGGAGGGCCTTCTGTTTATGTGTTGCTTTCATTCGTTGAATAAAGAAACTGCCTTGGCCTTTTGAAAGGGCAGAACTTAGGTAGGCGGAGTAGACAGAACTGAATGCTGGGAAAAAGGGCAGAGTGGCAGACGCCATGGTTCTCCTGCCTGAGACTGACGCTGGTTAGAATCTTGCCAGCAAGCCACAGTCAGGTGGCGATACACATTAATGGAGATGGGTTAAACTAATATGTAAGAGTTAGCCAATAAGAAGTTAGAGCTAATGGTCCAGGCAGTGTTTAAATGAATACAGTTTCTGTGTGATTATTTCGGGTATAAGCTAGTCGGGCGGCCGGGACAAACAAAGGACCCGCTCTCCTTACAACAACACCTTATGCATTTCTTTGCGTGTTACTTCTTTTTTCCAAGGAAATTACTAACCTCTACCAATAAAGCTCTTCAGGGTAGATAGGAAAACTGAAGATAAGGATCTATGTTCCATGGTTTATGATGTTTGGATATTTCCAATGTTTCATACTTGTGAATAATCGCCACAATGAGTAACCTCATGCACATTCAGCTTCTCATTGCTAAGATAAATCTTTAAATTTCTTGCAGTAGGGTTATTGTTTAAACTATGAGCACATCTGCAATGTGTCTAGGCGTCTCCAGATTCCATCTGTACAGTATGCCATTTTATGCTTTCATTAGCAATGTAGAACAGGCCTGTCATTCCTCTGCCTTTCTGGGAAAGCATTTTTTCAAGCTTTTTAATTGTTTGTTTACATTATTAAGCCTTTATTTGCATTTTCCTTATAAGCAAAATTGAACAATTTTATATGTCCTATGGACATTTTTACTTTTTTGTCCATTTTTTTTCTATCAGGTTTTGATCATGGTTCTTTAACATTTGGGCAACAGACTTCAAAACAGAGTAACCAGGGTCATTCTTATAGGAATTGTTGGGGCTGAAAAAGTATACTGACTATGTAAAGAGAGAATTGCGCATACACAAAAACAGTGGTTGCTGTCTTGGGTCATTATATTCGTCTCCTCAAATTTCCCACCTCAGTGTACATATGTTACTTTGATTACTAATAGGGAAGACAAAATTTGGAGAGAAAGAGACAGAGAAGAAAAGCCAGCTGCTTCTTAAGTCACAACTTTCAACAGTCTGCCAGTATGGTCTGCACCTTGAAGGTAAGAGCAGCCAAGCACGCTAGCACCAGCTGCCAGAGGCTGTAGGAGACTGCCACATTTGTGTTTATTTTAAATAAAAAAAAATAAAAGCAAAGGAGAAAATATTGATAAGGTGACAGTTGCAAAGACTGGATACTGTGTGTTGAAATCAGGCAGCAGTTTGGTGACACAGACCCACTGCTGAGTAACTAGACTAAGATGTAGAAGGTAAACACGAGGGCAGAAGACCCAACAAAGCCCATCAACCTTAGAGTCTGAGGAGCAGCTGGTGTGAGATGATCAACACAGTGAAGGATCAAGATGTCACTCAACAGACTTGGCCGCTGGGGTGAGACCTGTGGCATGTGCTGTACAACAGCCCTTCAGTGGGCAGTGGCTCTCAGTTAATACCATGGGAAAGCCTAGAGAAAATCTGTGCTCCAGCTCACCTTAGGAAATTAAAGCAGAATCTCAGGGTTGAGAACCACAAGTCTAGATGAGGTAAAAGGGGGACCCTCGTGGACATTTTCTGACTTTCTTTCAACGATGAAAGGAAACTTGCATTTTCACTCAGCAGGTCCACCCGTTGGGGCATACGGAGTGTCTGTCTCTGTCTCCTCATCTTCATCAGCGCTCCTGAGTAGCAAATGGTTTTCTGGGTCCCAGAACCTGTGCTCTTTAGATCCGATGATCTTTATATAGTTTCTGCTCTTTCTCTTTACTCATCAAAGCAAACATACAAGGTATGTGCTACCTATCTACGGCTCAGAGCAATTAAAATGTTTCCCCAAGTCAGTAAGTACCTATTTTCCAGACCATTCACAATGTTGGTTGTTCACATTTGTTAGCTTCGCCAATTGCACCTACTCTATAAAGAGCAATTCTACTCCTAGATACACAAGCAGGAGAATTGAATATATATGCAGCCACAGAAGAGACTTTCACAAAAAGGGCCATAGCAGCAGTATCCTTAAAGCCCTAACAGAAACAAAGAAGATGTTCATTATCAGGGGAAAGGGCAAGCCAACTGCAGTACAACCATACAGTACAGTACCACACAGACATATAAAATACAGGCTTCCAAACTGATACACTAAAGTTTAAAAACATTTCATTGAACCAAAGAGAGACAAAAGGGAATATACTTGTTGCAAGAGGCACGCAGGCT